>JAAAKQ030481154.1:0-20921 GCA_010016005.3 Zanna intricata
CGATATTTTTTTAACAGACAGACAACCATGTATTTCTTTCATATAGTTGAAAGTACGTATGAAACAACACAATAGTTGAAAAAGTAACAGAAACATGACTTATGATCATACATTTAAGTAAGAAAGTAACAGAAAAAAAATATCTTAACATCTAATATTCTTAAAAATAACATGATAGACTGTCAATTTTATATCCGATAGGGGCCTTGGGTTCAGAGCAAGGCTGCAAACTATTCTGATCAACCAATTAAAAGTAAATTTGTTTTTTCCCCACTGTAAACTCCTTTTCCATAACTTTGGTCCCTTCTTTGCCATTACTGATTAGGTCGATGGAGGTCTCGCCATTCTAGGTCCTCAATTCTAAGGATTCAGAATCTGAATAGACAGTGCATCCTTGGTATCTTTTTTTTTTTACCTCCGGAACCACAATTAAGTATAACATTGGAGGATGGAGATGAATGATGTGTAGCATGTGTGAAAATGCCATGCCTGCCCAGGATTCGAACCCGGGACCTCTGGTATGAAAGGCCGAGACGCTACCACTCCGCCACGGCATCCTTGGTATCTGGTAAAGATGCTGTCTCTGTATTGAATAGAAAACTATATTCCTGCTCAATGGCTGACTATCAGCCTAATAACATAACCTATATGATAAAACTGGGCCCTGAGAATCCCCTCCCTTCAATAAACCTCTATACTACTTCAAATATTCAGAAAATAATTCAGGCAGATGATACACAAAGCTAAGTAGTAACTAATACAACAGTAACTGAAATTTTTTTGAAATTTCAACAAGGGTAGCCAAGTTTTGATTCACTGTCATTTTTTATGAATCATTCACATCCCTAAAAGTTCCTTTCGTAGATTTTACAATTTTATGTTAATCTAAAAGCAGGAACCTTATCTTCTATTCGTTATTTTTCATCTCCCTAATCACAATTTTCAAACTAGATAATTGAAAGAAATTGTAAATTATTTCTGTAGTGCACTATCTTCACTTTATGGATGATTACTTTGTTTCTTTCACAAAAGGCAAACTTTTTTGTTTTAAATTAACCTTTTTAAAACACAATTTATTTTTAATAGTCACTTAAAGAAAACAATTCTGGTGATGAAGAAAGTCAGGTAGGACTTCCAACTGTTAAGGGAAGATGTTGTGGCTGATTTTCATAATTCAATAGGCAACCTGGTAGCTCCGTGTCTTTTATGAAGTTTTTAGTAAACAGTTTTGAGTAGCTGATGGTCTTTCTGAAGAATCCCATAAGTACCTCAGTTATACGGACAAAATTGACCCCACAATTGGAAGAATTAAAAGTATTTATGTCTGCATTGGGAGAAGGATACAAGGCGTTGGCTTCTAAGTCAGTCAAAGTGAAGGAAGTAGTGATTAAGGAGATTGTTCTTTTGCTGGTTACTGAGCCTCCTAAGGTTCAGCAGATGTTATCAAGAACAAGTGAGAGGAGTCTGTATTGAAAGCAACCAAAGGTCCTGTTTGTCAATATGAAAGAACCATACCAGAACTAGTAGACATGAGGGATGAATTTAATTTCACTCTTTGATCTAAGAGATCGAACCTGAGAATTCAAAACATAAGAGAAACTAAGAAGGGGCTTGTTGTGATGGCTGATAACAAAGAGACAGTCAAAATTATATGCGACTCTTTAAAGGTGGAAATAAGTGACATGAGAGCTGATCCTAAAAGAAAGAGGTATTTCAGAATGATAGTTAATGATAATGACCAGCGTCTAGATGAGGTCTTCCATTAGAGAGCAGAACACCCACTTGAACAAGGCTGCATTTAAGTCTTGGTATCCGTTTTTATTTGCAACGGGTCAGCATGACGGAGTGTTTTAGTCCTTGGGGTCCTTTATTGTTGAAGACCTTCCTCACTGAAGGGAGGCTGTTCATTAATTTTGGTTCTTGCAAAGTTAAGGGTCTATGTTCATTTTTATTATTGGTAAGGTCAAAGGGATAACTTCTCGAATTTGTCTGTTATCTGCCCACTGCTTTGAGGGCTGTCCCAAAAAGGCTGATCCTCTCTATTGTGTATAAATTGTAAAAGATCGAGGAAAGATCATAAGCACTCTGTAGCAAGGAGTGTGCATCATATTTGAGAGCTGTCGAGATGTATTTTAATTCTCTTAATGGTAAGTATCAGTCAGTTGAATGCACAGGGTGCTTACATTGTTCAAGTCAAGTTAGATGAAGTGGTCTTACGTCATAAGATATATGTTGTATTGTTGCAGCATTTGTCTATTACACCTGGTGACCCGCCAGGTTTTGCAGGATGGAAGTGATTTTAGCATGGTTCTGAAAGAATATCCATTGTTTTTTTTTTTGCAGCAGCTCTCTAACAATCTTCATATTTTGTTCAGGATGATATTCAGAACTAACAACTATATGTTACAAGTTCTTACTTCCAGTACTGGGATCCTGCTGAGTGTCATCTTGAGGTTTAGGAGAAAATTCTTTAGTTTTCAGAACATAGTTCTATTATTGGAGCCAATGTTAATGTTAAATCTCTTATGGACAGTAATTATTGAATTATTATCCGACAGCAGTAGTGAAGCGGTTGCAGTACGTGACTCCAAGGTTTTTAATGTTTCTAGTGTGCTGCCAACATACACCATGTGGGGATGGTAGGAGGCAATTTTCCAGCACTAATATTGATGTCATGGTTGGAAGGTTGTTGATGATTGCTTTCTAGTGATCATTGACTTATTGTTTTTGACACCAGTGATGGTTGTAGAAGTATTTCCCAGTTCAACAGGACTGTTTTCTGCTCAGTAAAGTCAATTGGCAGATGTAACAATTCTTTCGGCCAGGTTCTGTGTCTTGGACAGGGGTCTGGATGGTCTTGATCTTTACAGAGGTTCTCTTAAACTGAAAATGATTCTGAATGGCAAGCAGATTTGGCTTCAAGGTACAGAGAGCTCAGATGATATTATCACAAAGTAAGACAGACCAAATGTGATTCTTGATGTTCCTTTGTTGAGGAACAAAGAATAAGTTAATAAAGACCTGTGGAGTGTCGTTTACAAAGTGCTAGGGCATAAACAAAAGAAGGTTATTCTTCTGTCCACTCTACAAACCAGGCAAGGAGTGATCTTAAATAAAATTTAAAATCCTAAGAACTTTGTTAAATGATATTTCGCCAGATGACGATATAGCAACAAAAACTGCTTATCACATTTGTATTCAAAATAATGTTGATTCTCATCATATGGATGTTTAGTCTTCAGAGTTAATGAGGCATTTAATAATGTGTGGTAGCCTTCTACTTTATTACAGAGATGTGTTGGGCATCAAAGATGTTCTACGTTGTGATGGTGCCACAAAGTGGAAAAGTCCCCTACAAAAGGGTTATCACCAAGGTAGTGTGCAGGGCCCCCTTTGTTATAGATTGTGGAGTTTCTTTGATGTGGCTGAGGTGCTCAGTGGCTGTTGTTTAAGCTGACAGGCTACTGCTGGTTGAAGGATGTTTGGGAAATGAGTTTGAACTTCGCACCTCTTGGGCATGCAGGATACTTGAGCTGTGGGGGCCATCAATATAAGATGGCATTCAGCCTGGATAAAATCAAGATGATGCTATGACGTGGCCAGTCTGTGTTTCAATGTTTTGATTGCGATGTTCAGGTTCAGAAGTATCTTGAGATGCTCCTTTATGAAAATTTTTGTTTTAAGAAGTATTTACAGTACGTCATAAAGAAAGCCGGTAGTGCCTTATTTGATATTGAACGCGTGGTTAATACAGATTGAGGACATAATTTCAAGACTACGAGAATTCTCTCTAAGGGTGCATGTGAGGCAATTATATTGTATTCTGCACCTCTTTGAGCAATCCTCTTTTGTTGTTAATGATGACAGGTGGTTATTTTACAATTTGTTGTGAGGCTGTCCTGGTGATTACTGGTGTAAAGTCTTACATTTCATTGTCAACAACACTATTTTGCACAAAGCTGTTGGGTCAACTAACTTCTACTCGGATTACAGAGATTGAGAATTATGGATTTCAGTTGTGCCAGACTAAGTGGCTTGAAACAACTGACGGGCATTACATGCATGATCTTTTCCCTGATGTGAGGAGTCTTGGTGGTATCTTTTGGATGTCTCCTAACAAGTATATAACTCAATTTCATTCAGGCTATGGTGATTTCAGAGATAGTCTGGCTGATTATCATTCATTTCAGTCTGGCTGATTTGGGTCTGTGTCTGTGTTGAGGCATATTATATGATGCCTTTCATGTTTAATATGTCCATCAAATGTGTAATAAGAGTTAGTGAGGCAGCTTGGAGTTATTGATTTACTTTAAATCTACTTGTTAACTGGAAAAGCTGGACCAAATGGTCAATTGTGGAGAACTTCATGAAATATTTGGTCCTTCAGCGAGTTGCGGACAGTGTGTTGGATGAGGAGTTTAAGTTGAGTTAGGGATCACAAAACTCAAGCCAATGCAATGGTGTGAAGATTTAAGATATGCCCAAAAAAATCTGGGTGGAAGATACAAGAATTGTAACCCAGCAGCAAGTGAAGTACTGGGGGGTTGTGGTTGGAGAAGTGGAGAGGTCTGACCTTTTCAGCACCATTTCCAATATACTACTAAGAAGGCACAATGGGTTGTAAACATGCTGAGCAAGGGACGCAGCATTCAAACTCACAGAAGAATGGCAACAAATCAGGGAAGAGGCAGCAGTAGCAGCTTATACAAGAAGACTAGTCCCAAGATTAGGATCTTGGCTGGGGAGGGACTAAGGGGAGGTGGATTATCATGTCTCCCAATTCCTCTCTGGCCATGGGAGTTAGTTGTTGATTTTGTTTTGTGTTTATTGACAGTATGTTCTTATACCAATAGAAATGTCATTTGTGGCATCCTAATGGAGGCCAAGCTGTTAACTGAGAGATGTTATTCATCTATGAGTTCCAAAGACGACCTCCGGTAAAGCCATCATCAGGGCCAGGTTCGGAGAGGGTGGTGTGGCAATGGAATCATTACATGGCGGGACATTCCCATTTGGAGTCAGGTTGTATTAAACGTTTGGATTCTTGATAGTTCAAATAACTGATATTCTATAGTCATAACAAAATATTAGCACTAAGTAAGATATACAAATATCTTTTTTAAATTATTTAAAAATCTTTTAACAAAATATTTTTTTACTTACTTATAAATTCTTTTACTACTGGTAGATCCTATTAAAATAAATCCTATTAAGTTTTTGATTCTTTAACTATTTTATATTGGCTGCAATGAATTATATCAGTGACTAAAACAAGAATCTTCTTATAATCTGCAAGATGTCTATTAGTCTTCAAAATATACAACTAGAAGCCTCTACAAAAATTGAATAATTATGTACAAAGAAATTATAAATTTTTAAAAAAATTATGAATAACTAACAATACAGATCAAGTAGTTTTTAAAATTACCTAAACTAAAACTAAAGGAAATGTTAATTATAATTTTTAAATGTAAAAGATTAAAAATTTTAAGCATAAAAAGCAAACTAAGAATAAATAACTTTTATCATTTGACTTCATTACAATTCTTTGAGCACTATGTTGCACTTAATTGTTACAATGAAAACCAATCCCATGTTTATCTGCATTTTTGCCACAGCTAATGAATTAAATTTTATAACAAAAAATTAATAGGCAAATTTAAAAAAAAAATTCCTTTTTCCCCAAGGATACGGGCACCCTTGATTAACAATATTATGCTTGTGATTTATTGGTGACAAAAAAAAGGCATCATGAAACTAACTGTGTATGCTAATGTGACACAGACAAGAGATTTATATCGTATTATAGACAAAATTTTCCATTTACATATAAGTAACATGTATATTACAAACTGTTAGATATTAATAAATATTTTTACCTATTAATTTTGTTAATATATACATCAAAAATAACATTTGAAAACCTTACTGCCAGAGCCAGCTTTAGAATTATTGGCATTCCTTAACGCTATTTTTCAAGTCCCATCTATATCCTACATCTCTTCCTTATATATTAAACAAAAACATTTATTTAATTTAAATGTTGTACATTGATAGAATGGGTGTAAAATGCACTTGCACCATAACTACATTCATTTATGAATAAATTTCCATTTAAAATAAATATAAATTAAATCAATTGGGTAAAGCTTCGAAAAGTATTTGATTATGTATGTATGTATGTTAGAAGTGATTATGAAGTATAAAATATAATATTTGGCTCATTTCAAATGACTAAGTAAAGAAGATTCTATAATCTTCTTCTTTCAATCCTGATTAAGGATTGAATTAAAGTTGATAGAAGATCTTTCAATCCTCTATCAACTTTAAGCAAATTCATAACCATCTCTTCAGTAATCTCCTCATACTACTCTTTCCTCTTTGTTTATAAATAATTACTTGCCTAATCATTATCAGATTTAGATATACGCTGAAGCCAATACTCCTTGTAATGTAGAATTCATTCATTAAGAGAATATATACCTACTTGATAAATATGCATGTTTTACTTTTGATTATCCTTATTTAAGATGCCATGAAAATTTGTAAAAATGTTAACCAATTTTACATGGTAATCATTAAAAAATTTATATTTACTATTAGATCGTTCCTTTGACTTCTTTCTTTTTAATAGGAAACCTGCGGTGAAATTTTGTTAAATTTTTGATTGAAGGAATCTTTTGGAGATTGTAAATAATTTTCATTATCTGGGAGTTCCATTTGCTAGGACAGATAAATGTTTGCAAATGTCAGGATAATTTGTTGCTTCAGGTATGTTGGTCATTGAGAGTTTTAAGTACATTTTGGTATACTCCTTGGTGATCTTCACCAGCCAAGAATGGAATTAATTAATTCTATCATAAAAATACTACGCTGTACTTTTTTAAAATCAAGCATGCAAGTTAATCGGATGTTTCAATTCAGAGCAATTTTAGGCCTAATAAGTTCTGTATCATTTGTCTAGAAGTACTCCCATTCCTTATGATCATTTGGAATAAAATGTTATCTTGATTAATCTTTGTGTAATTTTTTCATAAAAATTTTTGAATTCTCTTGTCCTTTTTTTTATTTCAGTATTTTATACATATAATCGCCTTTCATTTAGGCAGTAATAATTTCACAGTGCTTCTCAGTAGGCTGATGGCTTATATGGGAGATCTGGATATATTTTTGACTCTGCATTATAATATTTTTAGAAACGAAAAGAATAATGCTGAGGACAAATTTATAAATAATTTTCACTTAACGGAAACAGAAAATATTTTAACTTCCAAGAATAATTAGCAATATAAAGACATACCCTTTGTTTATAATGAGACTTATTTAAATCTGGGTTACAATATGAAGAAGTTAAGAACAATTTCAAAACTGTACAACTGTACAGACTGAAATTTGCAAAATGTTATGTAGAGTTCAGTTTATGTTTTTGACTCTGATATAATTTCTTTGTTCTGCAAGGATTTATTGTAATGATTCTATCTTAAATTTTCTTTTCCATTGTAAAACTCTGTGGTCTATTACGAATAATTTTCTTTTTATATATTTCCTGTTCTGTCTTTGAAGCAGACTTATTAGACATGTTAAGGATAATAATAATAAAGGTAGATGAGCAGTTAAGTAAGATTTATAATTATTTTGAATTGGCTAAATTGAGAAGTTTTATTCTTGCAGGATGAAAAATCTGTTTAGTGCTGTTCTATTATTTAGTGTATTGTAGTTTCCTTTTAATTTTTAAGTTTTGGCTGTAGATGAATTTATGAGACTAAACCAATTCTAAATTTACAACTATAGATTTTAATTTGTAGTATTTACTATATATTGTTAATTTATATGTATTACTGAATGATAATATTTTAAGGCCAGCAATAATAAATAGTCATGTACTGTTGTAATATTAATCAATAGATTAAAATTTTGCTCTTTATACGCATGTTCCTCATTTACTGAAATAAATTCATGTGATCTGTAATAAAAATTGACTAAGAATAATCATATTAACAAGAATATAACACATTATAACAAACATATAAATGTTATTTGTAATTCCATCAGTAAGCTACAATTTAACTTATCATTTTTAGTATATTACCTTAACTTACTGTACATCTCCTGAAGTAAATATTCCTCCAGACCTTCATGCCCACAGCAGAAAACACAAGGGGAAAAAGGAACAAAACCGAATAAAGATAGTAACTATTTTCATATAATTGTTACAATTGACATTATGACTATAATAGTACATACCATATCTAATTGTCACCTATAAAAACATTTAATGTTTTTACCTGATTGACCTGATGCAATCATTAAAATTTTAAATGAACTTCATCATTAACTTATAAACAGCAGACAAAATATCAGAGTAAATAAACTACGAACCAAGTATTAAATTATCCTCTAAACAAAGAAATTTACAAAGACAGATTATGAATCGATATTAAACTTTCTAATAAAAGCGCTTCTGGTAGGTCTGGTAGGACCTCACAGAAAATTCATAGATTTGACTTAACATAACTTTCAATCAACTACTTTAACTAATACAGAATGATTAGAAATGATTTATTGGATTTTAAAAATTTGTATTTAAAAAAGTAGTACATATAAAATTATGAATAATACATGAAAACAAACAGATACTGTCCATGTTTCAGGTTAGTTTTAAAGTCGTTACACACAGATAGCAGCACAAGCTTAGTTTCTATAATAATGTCTACACAACAGAAAGCATTCTGTGTCTTAGAGTATGAGAAATATTTATCTATTGTTACCGTGCAGCGATATTATTCTGAAGATTGTTTCAAACAAAACCACCAGACCACCAAAGCATTCTAAAGGAGTTTAAAGACACTGGTCATTTGTCCAAAGATAAAAGCACCAGACACCCAAGCATTTCAGATGAAAGTGTCAGGGTGAGTTTTGCTAGTAGCCTAAAGAAGTCGACTTGATGTGCTAATAGTGTTTGTTATTCCACAGCCAACTGACTGGAGGATTTTATGAACTTGATTGCGACTGAAACCATATTATTGTATAGTCATTAAGAAAGTTACAATCACATGATCTACAAATCTAATAATGACATGCAGAAAGCTATGGAGGATGATGATTTTGCTAACAGTCTGGTGTTCAGTGACGAGGCGACATTTCACTTAAATGGAAAGGTGAATCGCCATAATGTCAGGATAAGGGGCACTAAATAACCTAATTCTATAGGACGTGAACATAATTCCCCACCTTAATCTTTTTGGTGCAATTTCTAAAACAAGGTGTATGGAATGTTTTTTTTCTCTGAGAATACCATGATTGGTATTAAATACCTTGATATGATGTAGTTGTGGTTGTTTTCTCAATTGGAAGACAACTCCAATAACTTTGTATTCCAACAAGATGGGGCTTCGCCTCATCTAACATGCTGAAGTATAAGGCTTCCTAAACAAAGAATTTCATGACACTGGATTGGACGATATGGAGATGATGACTTAGCGCTTTTAAAATGGCCTCCCAGATTTCTTGATCTCACAGTTTGTGATTTTTTCCTTTGGGAGCATGTTAAAGACTGTTCATGTGTCACTACACCCAATAACTCTGGTTGAGCAACAGGAATGCATTACAGCTGCTTTTATGACCATCAATAAGATATGTTAACATGTTGTGGGCTGAATTACTGCATAGATATATCATGTGACGAATGGAGGTTATATAGAATATTTATGAAGATATGACTGAAACTTCTGTTTATTTTCATGTACATCACTTTTTTAAATAAAGATTTTTAAAATCTGATGAATCATTTGTAATCATCTCTCTGTACTTTACAGCCATTTAATCAAAATATTACATGTAGGAAAGGATTGTTATGATTTTTTCTGGTAGAACTAATTTACCAAGAAGCTTACAAAGAGAAGTTTGTATATGGGAATATGAAAATGGAATTTTGTAGCATATGAAAAAGTGCCATGAACCCAGAACCCCCAAATGAAAGGTCAAAATGATGTCACATTCATCATGGAGATTGGATTTTTAATCATTTATTTTCAGAGATATACGCTATTCTTTCTTCTGATAGGAATAAATTTAGAAACAAAAAATTAAAGGTTAATCCAACTATAAAACTAGTACAAATATATTGAACCCTGCATCCTCTGAAAAAATATATAAGATTTAATCACCTGTCAATTGATCTAGTACAAAGCAAAGTGGTACCACTGTCATCTGTAAAAATAAAAACTATAAAAACACATAACAAGGAAAAAATATATAAATATAACTAAATTATTTAGAGCTTTATAGAACAAAATATCCAAGTAAAAATATGATTAAATTTTTAACTAAAGTTAAATAACAATATCAAAAATATAGTAAGACCTTACTAAAGTGGAATATTTAAGTTAATTAATACTTAATTCAGCTAAATAAAAAAAAAAAAATAATAAATGAATGATAATGTACCATTAATAAATTTTTCCATGCAAAATTGAATAAATAAATCCACTAATGTAAGCAGATTTTTTTTTTAAGTCTCTACTATAGACCTAAATAATTTAAAAACTGAATTTCCGGGAAAAAAATGTTTTAGACAAAGTTATCTTGTTTCAAGGAAAAAAAACAAGAAAAAAGTATCTGGTAAAGATTTTGTAATTTCAAAGTCAATGCTGTTTCATTAAATAAGATCAATTATCCTTATTTTACAAATTTATATTCTAAATAAAGAAATAAATAATTTTTGCTTGATCTATACTAATACTTTGTTTAAACTTTTTTTTAGGAAAATTTTACATTGTTTCATGTAGGACAGGTAACTAAAAAATGAATTTACTGAAAAATAAATATACTGAATAATTATTATTTCTATTCATAACATTAGTTTATTATTATTAAGTTTATCATTTTTTTTTTTAAATAAAAAAAGAACAGTTATAGATAAAAGATTTTTGGTTTTTACACAAAATATAAATGAAACAAGATATAAATATAAACTAAAATGAATATAGATCCTTATTTGAAAAAAAAGTAGACTGAAAATTTCCAACAAATTTAAAATTAATAATAGTATTTTTTCCCCTCAAAACAAACAATTTTTGTCTTAACATTTTTTTTCTTAACGACATTTTTTTCAATTATTAAAATGGATTACTTTTTTAATTATGGAAATGGATACAAAAGGATACTTTACAATTAATTCATGAGATGGAAGGTGATGAGATCAATCGATATGATCAATACAGTCATCTTGAGTTGATACTTTCTTAAGTTAACACGAAAGCAAGATATCAGAAATCATTTGAGTCAAATTGTAGCTGCTCTTCAGAGGTAGAATTCCAAATTCCTCACTCTAGTCCACCAAAATATGATTATGAATTAAATAATTAATAAAATAAATAATTAATAAAAGAACTGTACTGAAGCCAATAACTACTTAAGAAGACACCATATTCAAATCAATAGAGACCCAGTAATTGGCATGGTATAGACACACGTTGAGGACAGATGGTCCAAAAGTACTCCTCTGCTTTTCTAATGGCAATAGACAAAATTATCTGAAGATGACATGGTTACAGGAGATATAAGATGCAATAACAATTAGGCTTCTTATAAAGAGGAACAACTGGAAGGAAAAGTTTCAAGGGGTCTTATTGAAAGCGGGTAAAACTACACAAGTTATATATGTATATAAAAACAGATATATACAAAACCGGCAAAATAATGTTTTGTAATGGTACGATCAGAATACTACTTCAACTGAAGTTAATTCCGCTACTCAAGACGGTACCAACCAAGCTGTTGGTTTTATAATTTATCAAGCACAAATCAATTAGTAAATTTAAGCACTAACAATACAGTTTTCTGAATCTAATTTGACTTTTTTTATGCTTTCAAAATTATATTAATTATCAATAAAAAAAAGTAAGTAAGGGATATAGTATCTCCAATGAAATCCATTAATTTACATATCTATTTCCTAATATCAGTGGATTTTCCAATATTTATTTCTAATTTATACTTCAATGAGAAAATTGAATAATTATTTGTACTTTCACTAATAATATTCCTACATAATGTTTTGAAAATATGATTATGAAATCAAATATATTCATAGAGATTTAGAGTCAAATTAGATTAAAGCTGCTTCATTTTGTACAGCTTTTTTATATCCTTTGCTACATCAATTGTACACTTTAGACATAAAAACTAAAACTAAATATGCTGTTATTCCTTGTAACAATGCCAGTAACTTGCTAAGGATGATAACCAGTCTTTGACAAAATATGGAAAGTTTTTAAAGCGTTCTCATATGAGCCAAAATAATTTTTTTTTTTAAACTGAAACATCTTTTACAGTAAGCTTTTTTCTATTTTGATTTAAAAAAATCCTTTCCACATGCCAGAAGGCAGAGGTAAATTTCATTGATGCTAAGTAGAAGATAAAAAACTTTACATCTTAAGTTTACATCAAGTTTAAGAAGAAACTTTAAGTTTACTCAATACAACAATGGCTGCATGTAAAAAAAGTTCCACATGTTTAGCATACGACACGCCCCATCGTCTTATAATTCCAGCAAAATTTTTGTCATCCTTGCCGCCAGTCATATCAAAAATTGTTTCAGACAAAAGTTTTAGGTAATGTTTAGAAGACTAACGATCACTTTAAACTGATTCGATACTACGCCTATTAAGGGAGGTTGATTCTTTTTTTGTGTCTTTGAAATCCTATTTTTTCCACCCCCTTGGCCAACAGCTGGTGATAACAAAAAACTTTACTTAGATAAGTTTTACGTCCTTATCCAAAGAATAGTAGGAACTATAAACAAATTTGATATTTTACTTAAGAAAGTTAGTGATATTTTGTTTTTTTGAAAAAGCTCTCCCCCATTTCCACCCCCATGGTCTGATTTTGCTCATTAATGAAATCAATCGAGACTTTTGGTCATTATATTTTATGTATAAATTTGAAAGTTATTAGCACAAAATTACAGCAGTTATTGTGTCCACAAGAAGTGAAATATATATATATATAAATTTTTGAACTGGTGGTTTTGGGGGTCAGGGGGATATGATATGCAAAGATATGTTGAAATTTTACAGAAGTTGAATTGTGATTCTCATTACAATAGGTAACTTTTTTCATGAAATCTACCTAAAAAAAAAAAAAAAATTAAACAGCAGAGATAGCTGAAATTTAAAAACAATCATACATGTAAAATATCTGATCTAGACTACACCAGTACTGGATATAAAATGTTGGTAAAATAAAAATTTAAGCACAAGATTCTGCTGTTATAATTTCAGAAAATATCTGCAGCTAAGTTAAAGAATTATTTAAATGGAAAAATGAAGAGGTAAATTATATGTTTTATATCATTAATTGGTGATAATTCATAAAAAACAAAACTACATACTGTTATACCTGTTAGGGTTATGAAGTACAAAAATAACAAAAAAGTTAAAGAGTAAATTAACAAATGTTAGACAGCTAATCGTAGGATCACAGAATTAAAACTTTTAATTTTATATCATTTACATACAGTTCAACTAATTACTAAAATATAAATTTTGTTCAGAGGTAAAGATGACTGATGTAACTGTTATTACAGAGGAACAAAATTTCATTTTAATATAAAACATGAAATGAAGTAGTCTCTAAGGCGACTGGGAATTTTGTACCTTATTTATTCCAGATTAAGCAAGATCTTACTTAATTGATCAAACTTTAATTTACTTTAGATCTTTTCATAGAATTTATAAAAAGTTGAAAATTAAGTAAAAAGATGATGATTCATTCCCAATAATTATGAAGTATTCTCAATTTTGATCGCAAACTTCTAAAACTAATCAAGTATAAAATATAAATAAACTGCAATGTGCAGGATAAGTATTCATCAATATTCTGTTGAATATTAATTCGGCAGTACTATACTGCCCTAAACCTTTTTCATACACCATGATATTATGCACAATCTGTACAAAATGTTTTTATGTGATAAAAAATAAAAACAAAATATTAACAAAAAGTAAAAATAAAGCTAACATTAAATTTAAAAACTAATGATTAAAGAAAATAAACACTTGATAATATGACCAAAAAAACAGCCAGATTAATCACTTAAACATAGTTCAAAGGTAAATAGTATTAATAATTTTAAAAATTAAATTAAGCCAAAGATAGATTAAAGTAATAAAAATTTCAATAGCCAAAGTAAATGAAAAGCTGTAATTTTTATAAACAAAATTCCATCTACAAAACAAAAAAAAAAATACTTCTACACATTCACACACATTCATCACACGCGCGCACTGTCCAAATCCAAAAATCACAGTTTTCAAATAACTTCAAAAAAAATCTACCAGATTCGTTTAGCCTTTAGATAAAAATAAGGAAGGAGTTTTCCAAGAGTTTTCATATGAGCCAAAATAAGAAACTTTTTTAAAACTGAAACATCTTTCACATTACGCTTATTTTCTATTTTAATTTAATAATAAATTTTGCTAAATTCAAATTAAACAAAAATAAAAAATCTTACAGGCCTACAAAAAATTGAACAGCAGAGATACTTTAAATCTAAAAACAGTAATATATATAAAATATGTTATCTAGACTAGACAGGAGCTGAATATAATACTGGTAAATTAAAAATTTAAGTGCAAGATTTTGCTAATCATTTCTTATTTGAGAAAAAACCTACATCTAACTTAAAGAATTGTTTAAAAGGAAAAATGAAGAGATAAATTATACATTTTATATCATTAAAATAAGTGGTGATGATCCATGAACGTTAAAAGCTGCTTTAAAAAATAATAATAATAATAAACAAAACTTTATTTAAGATTTTAAGGGAGATTAAATTTCAATTATGGGATAGAATTACATAGATTAATTACAAGAAATTTATACTTACCCAAATTATAGAAAAATAAAACGTAAGCTTATTAAAAAGTAACAGTATAATTCTATACTGCTGTTCTTAAATTACTATTTATTACTTTGTACTAATTAAAAATAAAACTTAATTAAATAAATGTAAAAATTACTTAGAAAATCATTATTTTGTTTATAATGTCCTTTAAATAAATTTCAATAATATAAAATTTGGTTTTAAAATTCAACCATAATTTTAATGTTTTTATTTTGAAAAATATTATTTCTGCATAACAATTAATTTAGATGTTTCAAAGAGATAAATTTAAATGATTACAGATTTTTAAAAAACTGAATATGAATTTAGCAACAAAAGATTGAATATAAAACAGATTCTGATTGTGAACTAATTATTTGTTATTATTTTCTGAAAGTACACTAAACGAAACATAGAAATATAAATTGATTGTACATATTATTGCAGAAGATTATGCAAAAAAAAAAAAAAAAATGAAATAACATTGATTATTATTATGCGTAATTAAGAAAACAAGCTACCTTTAATGAAAAGCAAATAATTTATTTAATCATGTAATCTATAGTTTTAACTTAAATAAAAATAAATAGAAAAATAATATAAATAATTACCGATAGATTACAAGAATCGATAAGAATTTCCATTTCTTTGCACTATGTTATACTGAAAATCAATGTATTCCTTTCTCATATTTTAAGATGTATTTAACATTTCCGCTACTATGTGTAATAAATTTGGAAACATCAGATTTTACTACCAGCCCTTGTGTACACATATACTGTATATATACCATAGCAACATTTAATGAAGTAGTGAATTAATGTGCAGTTATTTTCAAACAATGTAAATGAATGTTATTACAGCATGTATATTCATATACACACTATTTTTTGTAACAGGTCCTTATCTGCAGCCCTTATTAATTTTATTCTTTGTTCCTGGATTATTATTATCGCCTGAAACTTTTTTTTTTGTTTTATTTCTTCCATATACTGTTAAAAAAATAAAGGGGCAAGCTACAACACATCTCATTCTTTTCTCTATTGCAAATTTGCTTTTTATGATTTTTTTTTTATTAAAACTACTCGATTGCTGTTCAAATTAAAAATAACTCTTTTCTCTACATTTCACAATGAATCTTTTTTAAAATCTGAACATACATATCAGATATTTAAAAGATCTACTTCCATATAAGCGATTTTGTTTTTCTTGGAGCTATCTTCTATAATTACTTTGAGAACTAAAATTACTTTTTGTATTCCTATGTTTTTCCTGAAACCAATTTAGAAGTTTCTAAAATTCAGATTACAGTATAAATTCTATTATGAATAGTGTTAATTTCTTTTTCATCTACCACTTCATCAGATAATTTTTCACCTCCATACTGCCCTGTAAATTGTTATTAGCTCTCTCTTATCTTACTAAAAGTTACCTTGCCTACAATATTTTAATTTGATTTGATTTCCCTTATAAATCTACGTTTGTTGTAATTATTTTTTAATATATGTTCTATATACCCTAATCAATCTTTCTCTAGCACTTTGTCCTTGAATTTTAATTTTATTTCTCATTTGTCGATACAGTTTTCTGGTTTCTTTCTAACTGATGTTTTTCGTTCTGAATTCATCCATTAGTTCATTATTAACAAGGTTTTCTACAGACTATTATATATGTTTTAACCTGTGTGTATTCCATCTCCTTATTCTTCATTTTCTTAAATCTTTTAAAGTTCAGCTCTCATTGAAAGCTGAATCGTTATCTATTAAAAATTTATCTAACCAATAATTACAGCACAAGATTTACTATGGCTTATGTTTAAAATTTTTTAAAATTTAGGTAAGAGTGTTCCTCTATTCTATTAGAGAGAGATATTTCTTTGATGGTTTGCTGTTTGCCCGCTTTCATTGATGTGTTATATAAGTTTGATTTAAATAGTTTTTCTATTTAAAAAAAAAAAAATAATATTACAGCATTTTACTAACAATAAAACATTGGACAGAAAATATTTACACATATTATTATTATTATCAGTAAGAAATAAATCAAATATAATAACAGCTACCTAAAAATTTTACCTTTTATCTTCAAATATACACACCAATCTCTAATAAAAGTACAGTAAGTCAATATTATAATTATTTTAATACAAATAAGAATGAATACTTTTAAATAATCTACTAATTCATCATTTTCTGTTTAAAGTCAGGAAAAGCAGGAGGCAAAGGTGGTGGAGGAGCCGGTAGAGTTGGGGGTGGTGGAGGTGGGTGAGATGTTGAAACAGATGGTAACGAAGCACCGATCGGATTGATAGGATTCGAAAGATTACCGTTATTACTACTGTTACTATTATTATTGTTACTGTTACTACTCTGTCCCATCTTCATTTTCTTCGCGTAATGTCCTTGAAGATGTTTACGAAGATGATCCTTTCTGTAAAACGCTTTACCGCATTCGATACAGACCTCTGTTTTATGACCGGAATGGATAATAGCGTGCCGGACGAGATGTTCATTACGTTTGAAGCTCTTCTGACAAGCGAGACAGGTGTACGGACGTTCATCACTATGGCAGAGGACGTGACGATCTAGGTGCTCCTTACGGACATGACCGATCCCACAAGTTGGACAGACAAACCGTCGCTCCATCTTGAATTCAACGCCAAGACGTTTCATTAGGTCCGCAATACCTGACTGCCTATAATAACTTACAAGTAAAGCTATCAATACTTGTTCCTTCAATAACACTTCTCAAACTTTTCCGGTTTTACATGTTCTCATTCTAAGCAAATTTGAAAAAAAAAACTTAAGTATATTAATTAACAATTACAAATACATGATTTAATTAATTTTATGGTGAAAATTATAAAAAAAAAAAAACCTTTTGCCTTTTCTTTCTACAGCTTATGTTAACAGTAAAGCTTTTGAAAGATATGAAGAGTCAAATATATAATAGTTATTTTTTTTTTTTAAATATGTTATACATCGATTCATGGTGAATAAAAAAGGATTGTTAATGACCAATAAAGTACTTCTTCAAACTTAATTTATGTTAAGTACAATTTGATAAATATATGTTTTGAATGTTTAAGTTTGGATAAATTATTTGAAAATAAATATTTTATAATCAAGTGACCTCAGAATATTAATGTAACTCAGGATTATTAATATCCATACTTCTATTTATAGAAAACCTGAACGAGAACCAAGAAGAAAATAGCATATATTGTAGGAGCAAGTACAAACAATAGCAAAATAAGCTTATAATAGATAATAAAACTACAGTGATAATAATGAAAATAATTTGTTCTAAATTGTTAAATAGAGCTGCCATATTTATCATAAGTAATCAATAATAACTATTAATAAAATATACCTAAAACTAACAAAAAATAATAATAATAAAATATTAAAACATGAAAAAAATTTAAATTTGAATTTACCATTTTTACTAAATATTCTAATAATTCAATACATGCACACAAAAAAAAAAAAAAATTTAAAAATGGCTAAATTTTTTTTTAAATAAAAAAAAGATGAACATAGTCCATATTTTTTTATAAAGTTTTATTGACAAAGCATGCCAAATTATGAGAAAAAATATAAATTGAACACTTCAGAAATAAATCTAAAATGTAAAAAAAAAAAAAAAAAAAAAAAAAAAATTCAAATTTAAACTTCATTTAAAATCGGTTATTTACTAGCAGTAGTAACATATAAAAAGTAATTATAAAACTATAAAAATCCTACTGATATAATAAAATCTATAAAAAATAACAAATACTGACTAGTTCATAAAATATCAATTATTAAAAAATAAGAAGCACCTGATAAAAAAAAAAAAAAAAAAATTGTAATTTTTTATGATAAAAATTACGAAATACTACAATAAATAATAAATTACACTAATGGCTCATAGAATCTTGTACAATGGGGCAGACAACTGGGAAAGCAATTCCAATTACTGAGATATGCAATCGAAGTGCATGAATAGATTATAAAAGGAAAAAAATACATATACAGGATGTTATAATTTTCTTTCACAACATATTTAAATTTTGAAAGTCATTTTACCATACAACTTTATTAACTATCTATAGCTAATTAATCATGGATTTAAATTTCATTTATTTTATTTTTATTTTTTTTTTAAGCAATTTTCAACCGCATAAGAATGCCAATTATTTGACACCAAAAATTACAAAATTAAAAAATCTTAAATCAGTTCAGCCTATATAAAATATATTATAGTGCATATGTATTATATATGTATTTTCTAGTATAATTAAGAAAAATGTTTAAGTTTCCTTTATGAAAATCTTTAAAAAATGCATTTCAAAATCAAGACCTTAACTGTTTAACATGATTAACTGGCCTTTCATAGATAAATAAATGATAAAATATAAGCTAATAAGATTGAAACATAAAAATAAGATTATCTTTGAAAATTGATGAGAAAATAATGACATGGCAGGGACGAGGGGTGTCTTCACACTTTTAAAACTAAGATAGAATTATAAACTTGGTAAAAGAAACAACTTGTAAATGTGAAGGTGATTCTGAAGAAAATGGTAATAAGACAGATGACATTAATACATGTCCTTCTCATGATGAAGTTTTTACCGCACAAAAGAGTTTGGTATGAGAATCAATCTGAATTATCTAAGTTACAAATATTCTAGCAAAAAAAAAAAAAAAGGTGATGATCTTGTCTTGAAGCAAGACATTAAAAAATTAACAATTTTTTCAAATAACTTTAAAGTTTTAAAAAACTTTTATTTCTAGTCGGTTTAAATTTTCCTCCTCTTCTTAAAAATATTTTACAGTAACTTATCAAAAACAGTAACAATACATATTTTATGAATATTATTTGAGAAAAAAAAATTGTGAGTTTGTTATTGGCAAAAATAATACTGGTTGGAAGTTTATTCTACATAAATAAAAAATATGAATTATCACTTGTATGCTTTAATACCAAGTTTTACGATTCTATTACTCACTGATTTTAATTAAATGATGTTAAAAAATTCAAACAAACTGACACAATTTCAACTAACTTATTATTTTATTCATTTCAAATTTTAAATTCAATGTTATTTTACCGCATGAGAAATTCTGTTTAGATTTTTACAATATACTTAATCATTTTTAACAGAAAATTTAATAAATTAAAAACAAAGATAATGAAATTTATGATAGATGCATAAAAAAACATTGCTAAAATGGAAACTGAAAAAAAAAAAAAACTATCGTTTCATGACAAAGTACTATTCATAACACACGCAATTTATTCTACACAATCCTGATATGGCTAACTTAGTTGTTTAGTTAATGAGAAAATCTAACTGCCAAACAATATAACCTAACCTAATGCAAAATTCCCACTTTTGTCAAGTAGCCCAGCAGCAAAAAGATAATATGAGTTAAATATTATTTAATATAATTTCAGAATCTAACTAATTTCCATGCACTTTAGCAATTTTGAACAATAAATTTGAATTAAGAAATTATTATTGTAAAATATTTTACAGCTTAATTAATTATATCTAATATAATTATTAGTAGAGCCATCGATCATTATTATTAATTTTTTTTTTTAAATTTAAGATTATACTGCATTGGAATAAGCCTTAGGCCTAATTGTAGATAGCAGTTTGATAGTATATTTGTCCAGTCTTACGGTAATCAATCTGAAGAGAGCATTATTAAAATCCAGTGACCAAAGTACATGTAAATATATGTTTTCATATTAATTAAATTTACTACAGGAAAAAATAAATTAAAATGAAATGCAAACCCCAACGATATGCAAGATATTTTTTTGTAAACAAAAAAATAATTGTCTTACATGCTGAATAACATAGATTGTCAATATCTCTTTTTTTATTTATTTCTAATAAAAGCTTCTAACCTAATGGTTCATCAGCTATATTTGACCGTAAGAATACTGTTATCACATATAAAACATTCTATACATTGACATACCAATTGGAGTAATAAATAATATATATATATATATATATATATATATATATATA
>JAAAKQ030481187.1:8703-43221 GCA_010016005.3 Zanna intricata
GTAAGAAATCAGCGTGAGCCTCAAGGTCAAATGCTACATTGTCAAGTTGCCTGACATCTCCCCTTTACATTCCAGCTGGTGTGACAACCACAGCCTTCACTTGTGTCGGTTTGTGTACCTGCTGCTCATTGGAAAAATGGTAGGCGTTTTAATAGAGCAATGAGTTAACATGAAATTTTTAGTGAAACTCGACAAGTCTGCAACAGAGACCTATTCTCTCTCACAAGTGTGTGGTGATGTCACAAACATGGGTTTTTGACTGGCATAACGGTTCAAAGAAGGGCGAGAAGAAATCAAAGATGATCCACGTCTAGGATGTTCTTTCACTTTAAAAGCAGATGAAAACATTGAAAAAACAGGTAGTCTCATCTGTCCTGAAGGTCTGAAGGTCAAAAAGTGAATAAGAAATGTTATCTTGAGGTTCTAACTACTCTACGTGAGCGAGTAAGAAGAAAGCAACCAGAGTTGTGGAAGAACAACTCATGGATTCTTTATCAGGACAATGCTCCAGCCCACAGTGCACTGATTGTTAGGTCATTTTTGACTAAGCATGGGATCCCTCAGCTGGAACATCAGCAGACTTAGCCCCATGTGTCTTTTTTATGTTCCTGAAAGTGAAGGAAGCATTGAAAGGAACTAGGTTTGAAACAGTTGAAGCTGTGAAAGTAAAAGCAATGGAGACCACAAACATGATTTCAAAAAATAACCTGAAAACTGTTTTCAATAATGGAAAATTTTAATGAAAAAATGGAAAATTTGAAAACAAATTGTTCTCTTATAGAGAATTGGTGTAGGGATCCTGGAGGGGAGTATATCGAAGGGGATAATGTGAAAGTTGTTAAGGAAAAAAATAAAGAATGTTACAGCAAAATCCCACTATTTTCTAGCCACATGTCGTATGATTATTACTGCATGTGTTTCAGAAAGCACTGTAAAGCCAACAGAAAAATAATGGTTCGTACTTTAAATGATGTGTTAATTTTGAGACTTTTTATACCACTGCTCTTTAAGTAAATTAAAGTAATATAATTCAAATAAAAGTAAACAATTATTGCATAAATTGAAAAAATATTTTTTAGAAGCAGATTTAAAGATTAAGTAATTAGAAAAAGGTATAAATTAATTTGCTCAAACAAGAACAAGAAATAATAGATAATTGAATAAGCAGTAGTTCGAAAAAAGTTTCAAATTCAGAAATTGAAAAATTTTTTGCTTAGACTAATTTATTTTTAGATTTTGCATACTCATGAATGAATAAAATTCAATTAAGATGATTGGCATTTAATGTTTAGTGAAGTGAAACACTGAAAACATACTATATATCATTACTGATATATGTTACATTAACTACTTAAGACCATCATTCATGTTTCCAGGCAGTGGTTTTCTTCTCCTTTTTTTTATTTTTTGTTCCAGAAGGTGTCTTAGTTTTTATGCAATCTGCTGAAGGATACTGTTTCTATTTACTGAATCGATGTCTTCGGTTACTGATAAGTGATATTATTTTTGTTTTGTTCAGAATTTTAAATATATCACTTTTTATTTAGGAAGAACGCTGTAATCAAGCAGAAGCTGGAGTTTTGCAGATAAGTCATCTTCAGGAGGAAGTTGAACTGCTCCAAGGTGCTTTAAGAGATATTGCTCATGCAGTATTACAGGATGCGGAGAATCGTGATGCTGATTCTGCTCAACCTCCACCTCATGTTCATCTCAGCCAGACACCAGCTGTACCTCCAAGGTATAAAACATTTGAATAATAGATAGTGGAAACCAGTTAGTCTTTAGTAATTAGGTTTCAATTAACCATATATCTCAGAAATGGTCAGCCTGAGACAGTATAAGACTATATTTCATTTACATACATACATCCATGCATGCATGCACAAAGATTGACTACATTATTTATCTCAATTAAAATAATAAAATTACCATCTTCTATACTGCAAATAGTATAATTATCTGAAACACACTACAGAAAACTTAAATATTTGAATATAAATGGACAGCCCTAAGAAATCATGTAAAACATAAGATAACATCATTTCATTATCTCCTAGCATAGTTTGCATGTTAGCCTGTATTTTAAATTTGTGACACAATGCCACATAATAGATATAATCCATAAGGGTATGGTGTACTGTTAGTTGGCAGACACTGTGAGCACAAATGTGTGCATCTGTTTTGAGTAATTAGATATCCATGACTGAGCCTAGTGTGCTCTAATAGCAAACAGCAAATAACAATCTCCTCTCAATTGTTATTTCTGCATGAGAAGCTCCACAGTGACACAGAGTTCTTAATTGGTGAAGTTTATTGCTGCAGTCCATTCTCTTTGCCACTCATTATGAACCATGTTCCTCAGAAAACAGACAAGATCGTTTGAAACTACGTAATTGGTGAAAGGAGGCTGGAAGCAAGTCTGTTTTGCCATACTATCAGCATGCTCATTGTCTGAAACTTCAATGTAGTTGGAGATCTAGCAGAAGCTCACAGTTGTGTTATGTTGAGTCATTTGTGAAATAATGCACTGAATCTTACAGACAACAGGGTATTTGGAGTACATGTGATTAATTACCTGTAAGGCACTCATGAAATCTGAGCAAACAAATACTTGTCAAATTTTGGGCTAAATATATTTAGGCCTTAATAAAAGCATACAGATTTGCAACAAAAATACTTACAATGCTGCGAAGGCCAAATGTTCTGTTGCCTACCACAAAAGCACAACCTAGAGAATTAATGTTTTTAGAGTCATCTGTATAAACTGTAGCATCAGGATCCACACTATTTATAATATTATGAAATTTGTTTCTTAAGATTATCAGATTTGTGTTCTTTTGTTGATACCGACAGAAATCAAAGCAGTAATTAACCAGAGAAGGCTGCCAAGGGAGGCGGTAATAACATGAGCAGCAACAATAACTGAAGGTAATTGTTAGTTTAGAGCTGAGAAAAGACACTGAACTCTTATGCCTAGTGGAGCACTAGAGCTCGGTTGTTCCAATTAACATGATGGTTGGAGAATTGGTTGATCATGGTGGTTGCACATCAAAGGTTGGATGATTTGATTGTGCTTTAATTCGAGCCACATAGAAGCATATCTTATGCTTCTGTCTGTTACAAAGAGATGGCTCACCACTTTCTACCAGCATATTTACCAACAGACTTGAATTACTTTTTTGCACCTTTTTGCAAGACGAATGAATGAATGGTGGACTTCATTGAGCATTTTTAGAGCGGTGGCTTGTGCTAATGTACAAGCTATACTGCTGTAGTCTAAAGAACAGACCAAAACTTGGTAGAAGCGCAACATGAATATCCGATTGGCTCTCGAAAGGGTATTAGATAGAACTCTGAGCATGTCTGACATTTTTAGACATTTTACCCTCAGCTCCTTCAAATGTTTTACCCATGTTAGTCATTGGTTAAATCACATATACCTAGAAATCTAACTTGCGTGCATGCCTCAACAGGTTCACCATGTAAATACAGTTGAGGGTTAACATTTTCCTCAAGCAGGAAAAACGTGAATCTAGTAGATTTACACTGGTTCTAAGCAGGTTATTGTGTTTTGAAACAGACTCTCATTTGTAACTTACGTTCTGCATGCTATGTAAATAGAAAAATCATCTACAAATAAAGAACACATAACAGGTTCTCACATGCAGTGCTTTAAATTATTTATAGCTACAGCAAACAAACTAACACTTAGGACACTTCCCTGAGATTCTTCATTTTCCAGTGAAAAATGTTTAGTTCTTCAAAGTCAAACTAGGAAGAACCGACTACTGAGGAAATCCCTGATAAATGCTAGAAGAAATACCTTGTATACCCTATTCATTAAGTGTATCTAGGATTCTTCTCCACCATGCTGTATCCTATGCCTTTTGTAAATTGAAAAACACAACATCCAGGCATTGGCGAAATAAAAAAGTGGTAAGAAAAGCAGTTTCCGAGGCAACTACATAATCAATAGATGATCTACCCTGGTGAAAACCACAATTAGGGCATTTCTCACAGATTACCACACTAGATGATGGTTTACCATTCGTTCCATCACCTTGCACAGGGTACTGGTCAAGCAGATAGGACAATAACTTGTGGGACATTATTTATCTTTACCAGGTTTCAGTATGGGGATTGCCAATGTCTCTGACCAAGAATCTGGAAACACTTAGTTACAGAATATTCTATTACAGATATCCAAAGATGTTATAGTACAATATATGGGAGGTGTGATAACATATGAGCCTGATATTGTAATTTCTGGGGGAAATGTCCAGAGAACTATTCAAGGCACACTTTAGTTCATTATGAAAAAGGTAAGTTTAATTCATTTTGCGGGTCTCTAATCACCAACAGAAGATTTTATACCTTCAACTTATATCTTATAAACTTAGGACAGTATGATGATGTAAGTGAAACTGCCTGAATGATCTTCTGAATGTGT
The DNA here is from genome assembly GCA_010016005.3 of Zanna intricata. Lineage (NCBI taxonomy): Eukaryota > Metazoa > Arthropoda > Insecta > Hemiptera > Fulgoridae > Zanna > Zanna intricata. The sequence goes on from JAAAKQ030481187.1 coordinate 13,154, forward strand.
TCACCATATGAACTGGTGCATGACAAGATCTCTGTTACTTTGTAGTCCAATTAACTGTGGTAAACGCACCGTTCCACACATGGTTTGAACCTTTCTCTAAGCAATAGATGATTGTGTTATCCGAGAAATAGATTTGACATAATTCAGCCAAGATTTTTATATATTACACTGAAACTCTTGATAGAAAACAGCTCTCGCATTGTGAAAGGGGCAGAAAAATTCAGTCATGGTTCTTTGATAGAAATTACATATTGCCCTATGCTGATCTCTTAGTGCATGCTCCCAATCTCCATCCCAACAAGGAACAGCAGGCTGCCTTGGTTTTCCAGATATTAAAGAAATGAATTTATTTGCACTATCAAAAATTTAGCAACTTAGCAAGTTGGTGGATCGTGCCACCATTTTTATACTGGGCGAAGGAATCCTTGTATCCTATATAGTCCGCTTTCCCTCTCACCCATCTCTGACTCTGAGGCAAACCATATCTGAGATTACAACTGGTCTACGATCACTCCCAAGAAAATTTTTGGAAATGCACCTGGTAAGACATGAAAGTAAGGTTGCTGACATAAGGATGGATCAGTGCATGAAAATGTACCTGAAGAAGATGACATAAACATGTACAATCCATCATTCAATAAGCTGAGATCTAAGTTTCGCCTTAGTCGATCAACTATATTGTTCTGAGGAGAACATGACTATGAGCCCAAAGAATGGAAGTTGTTGAAATTGCCAGTTATTAGCCAGTGTATAGAAATTTAGAAATATTGACTGAACAGATCATCCTCACTGATATCAGAATTTGAGGAAGATATAAATAACAGATATTCATTCTGAATGGTGTCAATATCTTCACTGAGATTGTAGAGATGTTTGTCACTAGCACAACATGGGTGGCTGTTATCCTCATGTCCTATGCCTCCAGTTTGATAGTCACATCTTTTGCAGATGTACTTGCGAAAGGACACATCATCCTGGGAACAGAGGCGAATCTCCTGCAGATAAAGTATTAGAGGATTTTCGTCCTTTATTAAGATTTCAATATCCTCACGGCAAGAACAGAGACTGCTAACATTCCATTGAATAATTTTTTTAACCATAAAAAATACTTCTTCTGTATTCCTTTACTGATAACATAGTTTTCTACTTCAGCGCGCTGAAGTAGAAAACTATGTTATCAGTAAAGTGTGTGTGTGTGTGTGTGTTAAAGAATAAGACTCCCTGTTGGGGAGAAGAGAATGAAGGAATCAGCTTTAATAAAGAATATATTGAAGGCAGGAATGTATTTATTTTTCATATTTTTGTGATTTTTTTTGAAAATTATATTTAAGGATACTTATATTTGTTTAAATTTTTGTTTGTTTAGATCACCAAAACGCTCTTTACGAACACCTACATCTCCAGCATTTGCTGAAAGCACAATATCTGCAGTTCAGGCATCTTTACATAAATACCAACTTCAAATTCATGAACTTCAGGTAAAACTTTAATTTTCTACTCTTTCTAAACTGGAAAAAATCTTCTAATTGTTTTTCAAGAAAAAAAGAGATGTTTTCATAGTTGTACCAATGGTAAATCTATTTGTGCACGCACTTGCATCAGTGTGTGTGTATATTCAAAACAGTTTCAAAAAACAGAGATAAAGAATGTTCAATAACAGTAATTGTAGGGTACTTATAGTAGGGTTGAAATTTATTATGTTAAGGTCATAATCTATGAATTCTCTTACCCTTATGTGCTTTTTAACGCAATAAACAGTATCTGATTGTTAATGATTTATGTTATTTATATTAATTTCATTGATGTTAAAAACAGTGTATAATTTAATATAAAGTAATGAATTGTTAAAACCAAAGTGCCTATCATCAAAATTAATTTCATTAGAAAATGTGCAATATTTAACATTTATTGGCAGATGTGCTTGTAGAAGTAAAACCAGGAAATTGTGAAATTTTTATTATGATTTAATTTGTAGGTAAAAAAAAATTTTGTTTGTCAGCAGATTCGTAATTTTTTTATGCAAGTAAAAAAAAAATTGTTATAAGAAAAATTTTAAATATGTATACTTAAGATAGATTTACTTTGACTAAGTACATAAAGGTGAAAAACTTCTTGTCAGATATAAATATTTTTCTAATTGTTTCTTCAAAAATTAATAAAAAAAATATCACATTTCGAATGATGGGGTAATAGGTCTATACTAATTATTTAGCATCACAATCTGCTCCAAAAAAGTACTTTGCACAATATACAATGATAAAGAACTTCCTGGGTGGAAAAGATAATTTTTCTAATACTCACGTCTAGTTTGCAATGCATGAATGGTTTAAAATAGGAGCGCTTATTGTAGAATGTTTTTAAAAATCTGGACGATTTACAGTAGATTTGCTTAAAACTTAAATAAGTAAAACTCAAAACAATGGAGGCAGAATAATATCAACCGTACTATTAAACAAAACAAAAGGTGCATGGTGACAAATCAGATAATAATATTGTTAGTTCATTAAGTGTGGATATATTTAAACCCTGTAAATACTCAGTACCACTGTAGTTTTAGTGAAACAAAATATTATATTTTATTTTTCACAACTAATTATATAATAATTTTAATTCTTGAATTCAGTAGTTTAGTTCTTGAATGTACGTCAAAATTTTCATTATAATTTTTTGTGTTGAGTGTTTTAATTATGTGTTAATAATGATGAAAGACAGAAGTGATGGATAGGTGATAAAATATGTTTGAGATAAAGTTATTACTACTCTATACCTTGTAAAAATACAGAGCTGAGTAATTCACTATTACACTTTCATTATATCTGTCATAAATTTGTCATAACGAACCTGTTATAATAAAATATACATTTTTATTTATCCATAACCAGAATTGATAGAATTGCATTTATTAAAAAAATAAATATATATGTATAAATTACATTATATACCTATTTATATCAAAAATAAAATTCCAAAATAGAATATCAAAATAGAATGGGGAACAACATATATAGTTGTTAATATTTTAGAATTTGAATAAAGACTCATCTCAGATATACAAATCTACAGATATATCTCAGATATATATATCTACAGATATATCTCAGTGGAGAAAATAATAAAGTTTCAGTTTAGCATATTAGTCGTCGTAAACAGGCTGTATTTTTCAAAATGAAAATTATAAAGTAACATTATCAATTATTATGTAACCTATGTAAAAAAATTTCTTGGAGCCTAATTTCTACTTTCATAAAGTTGTAAAAAAACATTACATTTGTCTCAGATAGCTTTTGCTCCATATTAAACATATACAAAAGTACAGTGAAACTTTCTTTAATGGGCACTTCCCAGTAATGGACTCTTAATACCAGACACATTTAAATTCCCTAGCAGTTTTATAGTGTTGCTAATGAATAAAATACTTCTCAGTTACAGATTTCCTAAATAACAGATATGGATAATAAATTTACCTATAAAAATTGTTCATTTAGTTCTGAAAAACGAACAGTAGGAATAAAAATTGTAATTTCCTTGTTTTAGTTTGTATTTAGTGTGGCTAATTTGTTTATCTGTTGTGAATTGTATCACTTCTTGCATAGACATTGATCTTATTATTTCAATCAATTCATCATCCAGCACGATTCATCATCAATTGTTGTGCAAGTATATATTATACACTGAACATATGTAATATTTTTGTTACAGTATAGTTCAGTAATTTTTTCCTGTAGTACATTTTTAATACAAATATTGTTTACGTGCAATTTTGTGTGTTTTATAAAAATCATTATTGTGACTCAAAGTATCTCAAAATCGTTAAACATTTTACATTAAAACAAAAAGTATTCGTTATAAATTTCTACAAAAAAGAAAAACTCAGTATGCTTGATACAGCAAAATGTTTGATGTGTGGAAAACTCAGATAACCGCTATCTTAAAAAGCAAACTTGATATCCTAAAGTCATGGACTGAAAATGACCGTCACTTAAGCAAACATGCATTTCCTAAAATGCCAGGCCAAGTGGTTGACTATTTGATTTATGAATGGTTTTGCAGGGCTCATGCTTATACATTCTGGTGCCTGGAACTTTGATATGTGAGAAAGCCCTAGAGATTGCTAAAGAATGAGTTTAAATCATCAGGTGGCTGGTTAGATAAATTTCTAATTAAACGTTACGTTTCATATAAAAATATTTGTGATGATGCTGAAAGGAAAAGTTTTAAATGAATTGTGTGTTATAATGATGGAAATATTTTTAACTATTATGAGGCTGGTCTTTTTTTCTGGGCTTTGCCCAGTAAAACAGTGTGTTTGAAAGAGGAAAAAATGTTCAGAGTGAAGATGTCAAAAGAAAGACTGACTGTTATGTTGGTGTGAATGTCAGGTGAATCTGAAAACCACTAATAACTACAAAAAATATTACCAGAAGTAGTTATTAATATCAGAAATGTAGGTGTTTATTGAAAAAAAATGTACCAGGACTTATTTTTAAAATAAAATACACAGCTATTTTAAACCATCTTTGTATAAATAAATTGTACATATTTGTATTTGGTTTTTTATTCTGATTTTCACTTTATTTTTTGTACATGAATTTTTATTAATATTTTGTAGCTTACATTGTTTTTATTCTATTTAATATAGTACAATAATTTTATTCTCTTATTTTATTGGTTGATTACAGTAGTATAGTATTATTATTTTTTTATTCAAATATGAACATAAAGGATGGAGTTTTATTTTCAGGAAACAATTAAAAAAAACTTGAATTTTACAAAGTCGTTTTTATTAGAAACTAATTTTTTTTTTTAATTTTAATTTACGTGGAATAAATACTCAATATTGTTGTTCTATACAATTTTTTTTTTTTTTACAATAAGAACATTATACTGTATTCACAATTTTCTGAGTAGCAAACATCTCTAAATGATGGACTAAATGATTGTTGTTCCCGAACTGCGTCTGATAAGTTTTACTATGTCACTGTGAGTACTGTAAAATGATTTCTTTCAAATGTGAGTTCATGCCATTTTAAAGACAAATATATTATTTTGCATGACAAGTCTAATGAATGCATTTGATATTCAGCTCTACAAGTGAATGCATCAATTTCCTCATTGCAAGCACTGGCTGAATAACAAACATCCTTCCTCTCAGGGAAAGTAACTCTTGACTTATGTTAATTACTCCTCACATGTTTTAAAATGTGACAACCAGAAAAAAGTTGCTGGTGTTCAAATATGAATTTTTTTTAAGACTTGTTTATTTATGTATATGGAGAGTGTGTGTTCTAAATTATTTTTGTTCAATATGTTTATTCTGAAGAATTCTATTTTCATGTTGTTGAACATTTTAAGTTGCTCAAGTGCATTAGGTTTGCATCCTTTGTTGATTATATGTAACATTTCATGTACTGATGTTGGGTATCTGGCTTGTTTCTATGAGGTGGTGTGTGAAAATTGATTTAGCACATAATTGCTTATGCATGTTATTTTTATCACTGTAATATATATGTCCTTTTTGACCTATATAAATTTTTATATAATCAAAGCACTTGAGTTTGTAGAAGCTAGGTTTATCAAACTTTTTGTTTTTTTTTTATAGGAGGATTGTCTAATAATAATATGCATTTTCTTTTATTTGTGGTTCTTTATGTAATAGTGGGCTTTTTGGATTTTTGTGCAAATTCATTTTTTTTTTTGTATTGCACAATTTTTTAGCTGTATCCTTTATTTGAGTATGTTAAGATTTGATTCTTTGTAGTAGGTTTGTGTTCAGGTTTTTGTCAGCATTGGTAAATTTGCGATTTGTGTTTTGTGTCAGTGAGGTGAATGATGAATCTTTGTTGCTGGAGGTGGGCTTTCAAATGTTTATTACATCTTTGTTTGAAGTGGCACTTATTTGACTACTGTGGAACATTGTGCAGTTGGAGCAGTTAAGTTTACATATTCCAACCCATCGGTTGGACTTGTGGTGAACTCATCATCGCAAATCAGCTGATTTCGAAGTCAAGTGTTCTAAGGTTCAAACCTTAGCTAAGGCAGTTACTTTTAAATAGATTTGGCTACTAGACTGTGAATATCAGTGTTCTTTGGTGGTTGGTTTCAATTAACCAAACACATCAAGAATGGTCAACCTGAGACTACAAGACTGTATTTCATTTACATTCATACATATAATCCTCATTCATCCTCTGAAGTAATACCTTACGTTGGTTCTGAAGGCTAAACAGAAAAAGAAAAGAATAAGAGCATTTTGAACATTTACCATAATAATAAGTTTGTAATATGTCTTTATTTATTTTTAATAATTGATTTTGTTTCTATGTACTTTCCAATATTGAAATGATTCTGTTTTGGTTTAATATTATAATACAGCATTTTGTCTATCAAGATTCAGTCTGTCTTGTTTATAATAAAAGTTACATTTGTTAAACTCTTCTTCATGTTCAAAATTTTTTTGCAAAGTTTTATATTTTTTCTGGCAATTTAATACAGTTATTCTATATCAAACCAAAAAAAATTGTGTTTTGCAATACCCATCTTTTGTGTTTTACAATATAGATATAGTTCTGGGACCTGTTTGTTACATTTTTCAGGTCAAAAACCATTTGAAATCATCAAATTTAACCCTTAATTTAATCCCAAGAATTTCAGTGTGTCTTCATTTTACCCTTGAACCAGAAATTAGGGAAACGTTTTTTGCTAGTTATAACTTAAAAATTAAGTATTACCAGACTTGTTTATATGTAACTTCTTTTCCTTATGTTTAATTGTAGAACATGTCCTTGAAATTCAGTTTGTTTCCTCATGAGATTTTATAATTCTTATTCCTAGCAAATACATACAAATGTTAATAGCTTACTCACTGGCCCATTTTTAAGATAATATAAATAATAATAAAGTCAATGATAAACATATTCAACACAATGTGATATTCAGAACAATAACCAAAACAAACTAAATCAATTCAATTTACAGAAAACACAATACATTGACCCTACTCTATCATTTTTAGACTGTAATTTCCTTCAATTTTGAAAGGATATAAAACTACTCAAGTGCAATACACAAATTACAATTTTTAATCAGCTGTTTACTATTCGCCTAATAACAAAAAAAAAAATTACACAATTTTTTAAATAATGAATTTTTATTTTTCAATATTTTTACATTAACAGAAAAATTAAAATAATGTTATTAAACCATTTTCTTATTTAATTTTAATAATAATTGATTTTGTTTCCAGATGTTTTCAAATTGAATTATTCTTGTTTTGATCTAAAATTATTATATTATATTTTTTCTGCCTTGTTTGGGTCTGTTTTGTTTTTAATAAAAGTCAAATTTCTCTTATTAAAAACAGTACTAATTTAACTCCTTAATTATTGTTCCAAGAGTTTCAGTATGGGCTGATTTTACCCTTAAAGCAGAAATCCGAAATTTATATAGATGTTTTTATAAATTTTTTCTTTATTTTAACTTGTAGAAAATTACTTGTGTAAATTAAAGTTTAAGGAATTGTATTTTTACTTATTCTTAAATTAATCTTTGTTTCTTTGTGAGGCATTTTATTATAAAAATTATTTAAAAAATATGTGGCTAGTAAGGTTGTAGGCTGCGGTTTATAAGTCTTATTTAATAAATCTTTGAAACAAAATTTTTTTTTTTTGAAGAGGTTTCTTATTCTTCTTAATACATCTATAAGAAAAATTAAATTTAAAAATATCTTACTTTCTAAATAAATGCAAATGTAATTCAAGAAGATAGTTTGTGAAGTGTTGTCACACAGCACCATCATCAGTGGTGTTACAGATCTTTTTTCAATGGTATTTTTGTTTTTAGTGATTAGAAAACCCATTTTGCATCAATAAAATAATGAACTTATAGTACTGTAATGTTCAGTTGTGTTAATTGCTTTTAGATGCTGGTATCATGTGTTTTCTTTCTTAATTTTAGGTAAAACTTCAAGCAAATAAAGAACAACTTGGTGTTGCTCGTAGGCAAATTGATGGCTGGGAAGAAGTTCAACAGGGACTAGAGAATCGTATTGCAGAATTGACTCAACAGTTAGATTCTAGTCGTACAAGTAACTCACAGCTCATGCAGGAGAAAGATCTACTTTCCAAGTCACTTGATGCTGTGCGTGCTGAGAAAAATGCTCTAGATAAAAACAGGCTTGAAATGAACGCAATGGTAGTGATAGTTTTTTACACATTATTTGAAATTTATTTGTAAAAGATTGTTTATCAAAATAATGAACATTTATTGAACATTCATATGAACATTTTATTTATAATGAACAATTAATTTTTCTAGAAAAATGTATTCAAACTTAAGCAGTTTGCCCCTCCAGTTGTTGTTATAATAAACTATTTTAAACAGTTCCTGAAAATTAGCTATGGCTGTTCTGCAACAAGGTTTGTGAAATTTATGATATTTTTTGTTTAACATTTCTGATTGCTAACAAAAGTAGCAGAACTTGTGCCTTTGCATTAAGTTCTATAGGCAATCTCAGTCTTCATCCTACATTACATTACCTAGCTATTCATTAGACCAACAATAGTATATGTAATTGTACTGACCTCTTTTTATTTGGTTCTTAACAGAGTATACAGTAACACTGAAACTATCAAGGTGAGATGAATCTCTTTTGAAGATTTTTTTTAACAATAAATTTTGTTTATATTTTTTTCAGATATGTTCTTTCATTTGTTAAAATAATTCTACCGTTAACGTAATTTTTTTGTCGGCTTCATAAGACAGCTGCTATTTTTGAAATATGAAGCACCAGTTATAATTATATGTGTTATCTGTAGGTATTTTATCATTAACTGTTTGAAATGCCATATAATTCATGTGACTACTATCAATCAAGAGAAAGTTTTTTAGTCATGACCATTTACTAGATGTAGTTTAACCACAGATATTGTGGAAAATCTTGTTTTTGAAGAATACAACATAAATATTTAATTTTAATTGAAATATAATTCTTCTGTTTATGCAAATTGCAATACAATTTGCAGGTAATATAAACAATAATTTATATGACCCATGGATAAGCCATATTGCTTATGACTTACAAAAAGCCAACATGATGAAAGCAAGCTGTATATTTTGTATATATTCTTTATGGAAAAATATTAATTTTGTTTAAATCTGGGTCTTTTGCCAAAATTATTGAATAATTCTAAAAAAAAATGGTTTTGATCTTTTCTCAAATTTTTTATTTCAGTTCGTGTGAAACTTTTCCATAAATTCAAAAAAAGTTATCTTTAAATAGTTTTGAAATGTTCTTTCATACTGAAAACTTTCATATATCAATAAAATTTACCTAGTTCTATTGTAATGTTTTTTTTTTTTAATGTAAATTGACTACTTCCTTATAAACAAACATACCTTAATAACAAAAATCGTTGCCATTATATTAATGGCTTTTGGGTCATAATATTGTTTTCACTTTTATATAGTAGGGACTTGAAAAATATATAAATAATATATAAATATAGAGGGGTAAATTTGGTGATTCCATATGGTTTTTGATCTATGAACTTGAATAAAACTAGTTCCAGACCTCTATCTCACTTAAATTTTAATAAAAATGGAGTAAAACATGAAAATTTTTTGTCAGAAAATTTACTATTTTTGGTTTAGAATAAAATAACTGTGTAATTGACCAACAAATAAATAAAACAGTCTAGTTAACTTTGTAAAGAATTTACTTCTGAGAAAATTGATCTAAATAATGTATTTTAAAATTGAATACAAATTTAAGAAGTTCAACTTTAGTTAGAAACAAAACACAAACTGGAGTGGAAAAGTGATATGATTTTAAATAGAACAATTTACATACAAACACTAGAAGTTGTAAAAATAAATTTGAGACTCCTAAGACATATTAAAAATGTTTATTTTTTTCATACATTGGCAATAATAATTGATCAAAATAAGTTTAGTGTCCAACATTTGAAAATTCATTTGAGTCGTGTTTGTGCTGTTATTGTTCGATCAGTCATTCACAATGGGTGATATCACAAATTTGTTTTCATTTGGAGAGTTAAGGGACATGTTGTTAATTTATGGTAAAGTAAATATAAATGATTGGCTGCCGTACATGAATACCAGAAAATTATCCAAATACAAGAATATCGCATCGTAAAACATTAGAGGCTTTGGAGAGGTGAGTTCAAGTAACAGGTATCTTAAACCACAACGATTCAATGCAGTTGTAGATGTTTAGTGAGAAATGCCTATGCTGAAGAAATATTATTGTGTAGTGAGAGAATGATTCATAAATAACCACTGACTTCCTCACAATAAATTACTTAAACAAACAAATACAATTATTGCACTTAACAAAATCCGAACAAAACAATTTAAACATTCGCGCAGTTACAACAGCAGTGTCACTGATCGGAACTAACTACAATACATACTGAGCTAATCATCTGTTCCCTTATCATGCTTATATACTGTCTATTGTACTTCTAGAAAACAGTAGAAAAATCTGTTTGCTTCTATTACTAATTTCCACTCTATTTATAAGTACAATTTATTCCAGACAAAATAAAAAAATTACATTAATTATAAAACCAAACTTTGTCAATGCAAATTGCCAAACAAAAACTCATTCTTCTGTAAAAACATTAATACAAACAAAGATACAACCTTACTGCTCCTAGTAGGTTTCATTATTTTTCGCCAAATTCGAAAGGACTTGATTTTACACAACAAGGACTGAACTATTTTAATATTATTAACATAAAAATTTACAAATGTTTTTCACTTTAATTAGTTGTTTATTTATACTGTGGACTTCAAGATATTTGAGGAGTTTTAATAATTTTGGTAAAAACCTTTATACTACAACAATTGAATGCTTCTTTCACCACATCCTCTTGTATCTTCGATGCAAGTATCTTCCACTACAAACACCTAAAGGTTATCACATCACTTTCATGTTTTGCAATCAAGTGTGTGGCAAATGTATGGGAATGACAATTATACCCATTCCATACAACAAGTGTTCAAGAGTTATTAAAACTAGATTTTGATAAACGGATGAAATTTTGTCAACAGTTAATTAGAAAATGTGATCATCCTGATTTTTTGAGAATATTCTAATTACTAATGAATCCTGTTTTGCAAGAAATGGCATTTTAAATATTGAAACACTCAAATTTTAACAGAAGAATATCCCTATGAGATTGCGACAAGTCATTTCAATGCAATTCTTCATTTAAGATGTTGTGTGGTCTTCTTATAGATAATCTCACAAGCCCTTTTTTCTTACCCCCAAAGCTTAATAGAGAGCAGTACTTGCATTTTTTTGCTATTGCTTTGATGCTATTAGATGTGCCTGGCTGGCTTGGATTTGACGAGCTGAACTACACGTTGAAGGAATGGCGGCCACATTGAAAAACTGCTTTGAAGAATTGTTTGCAACTTTACAAAGTAACCATTTTGATATTTAATATTTTTTAGAAAAAGAAAATATATAAAATTTCTATTTTCTTTTTTTCAAATCTATTTTATTCATTTTTTTTAAAAATCATTTCAAAAATGTTGAGTGATGATCACAAAATGCAGCAAATGGTGTCAGCCTTCATATTTCTCAAGCATGATTATAACGAGGGGGAACAGTTTTTAAATTCTATTGTTATTGGCAGTGAGAGTTGAATCCAGTGTGACAATCCAGAAACCAAAGAACAGTCTAAGAAGTGGATGCACACTTCAAACACCAAAAATGTTCAAACAGACACTGAGCGACAGGAAACAATGGCTACAGTTTTTTTGGGACCATAAAGGTGTCTTGTTGATGGAATTTATGGAGGAGAGGACAACAATAACAAAGGAAGTTTGTTGTAAATCTTTATGCACCTCTGCAGAGTGATCCAGAGCAAACATAGAGGCACACTCTCAACTGGCGTGAGTTTGATCCACGACTGCATTGTGCCAACATGATACAAAACCTTCTCAAACAATACGAGTGGGAAGTTTTGACCATCCACCATATAGTCCAGACCTAGCACCTTGGGATTTTCACCTCTTTTGAGAATAGAAAGCATGGTTGGATGGACAACACTTTGCCACCACCGGTGAAGAACTTCAGAAGACTGTCAAGACCTCACGGGCGGCAAACTTCTTTGGAGCAGGCACTGGAAAGCTGGTGTCATGATATGACAAATGCCTCAATTGTTTTGGCGATATGTAGAGAATTAGTTAGATACTACTAAACTTTTAGTTATAAAATCATTTTGTTATGTTAATGTGTCTTTTTTTTTTATAGCCCATTGGAGATTGAAAAAGAAATAGCCCTTATATTATAACATAAATATCATATTTTTATTTATACAAACAATGCTACCTATTTTAAATGTTTTTCTTGTTTTTATTTTTACATGTTTTCTTATTATAATTCCCCCCTCCTCAGTGACCAATTTTTGGGTTTATCATAAATCTATTATGTCATTATTTGTTTTTGTAAGGTTTTATTAAAAATCTTAATTCAGATGAAAAAAGAATAACTATTCAAAACTAATCAGAAGAATTTAAAATGTAAAATAGCCGTCAAGAACAGTAATTTTAAAATGATTATTTCTTATTTTTGTACAGATTGAAGCATTAAATACAGATTATGATAAAATTCAAAAAGCTAACAGTCGATTGCAAAAGGTGGCAGAAACTTTAGAAGAAGAGAAAGCTTTTCTTCAAGGTGAAGTTGATCGTCTTTTGAAAGATGCCGAAATTAGGTTTGTAAACTTGTAAATAAGTATTCTTAAAGTAATAAGCTTGACTTTGATATTTTCATAAATTTCCATTTATTCCAATGTTGCAACATTGAACTCTATATATAATAACATTAAAAAAAATACCTTTGCTTAGATTTATGGAATAATAACATACCTTTTCATTCTGCTAAAGCTAAACTTCAGAAGCAAACTTAATATAATTTTAAGAGTGTAAAGAATTTATTCCTCAATATCCAGGAAATGTATTAAACTCATGTTCATTAATCATCAAAAGCACTGGATATTATTTAGTCAACTACTTGTTGTTGCTGTATAGTTGACTGTTAATTCATTCATTTTTATGTAAATTATTTTGATTCAGTATACTATTAATTACTTTAGATTAGTATCAAAACAAGCGATAGAATTTTCCAAGAGTCAGTATAGCAAGTTACTGATAAATATTGTGGTCATAGACCTATTTTTAGTAGGTCATGTATCAACTGGTTAAGTTGTCATTGCATTGCCATTAAGTGTAAGTAAATTTGTTGGTGATCAAACATCTTGGTCGCTGTTACTAGATTTTGGTAGCTGTTGGTAGCATGCATTGTTTGTGAAGTAATTGTGCATTTCTTGTGGATGATATTACGGTGCATTTAAAAAACAGAAGCACCCAGCCATATGAAGTGTAAAGATCTTCACGTGAAGATCTTTACAGCCTCTTCATGTGAGAATTTCACAAGCTTTTTCCCAAAGTGCTATTCATCAAATCCTGAGAAGTATACTTTGCAAAATAGCCAATAATGATTTTTTTTAAGGGTTAGGTAAAAATAAATAAAATATATTTTAGATTTAAAAAAAAAATTGTAATAACTAATTACATTAGTAATTAGTGGGATGGATGAGACTGTTAATTGCCACACATTTTCTCAAGTCAAGGAACTAAACCACTTCATTTCATTCTCACTTCATTTTCCTTCTCCACATTGTTTTTTACCAATACCTAGATTTTATCACAGCAATTGCTGAAAACTCAACTTCGCACAAACAAGAAGTTGCAAATGGAATTAAATTCTCTGAATTTAGGAGTGGAAAATCATCTTTTAATCAGTTCAAGGGTTAAGTTAATTCCATGGCTGCTAAATTTATATTCAATATATTGTCACAAGACAACTTAATAATTTGTTGTTCTTCTGCACCAATAAATTTAGATGGAACAGTTGCATTAAATGGATCTTGAATCCATTCAATTCTATTTTTATCATTATGAAAATATTTTTTAAAGTAGGAGATAAATATTTTTCAAAAATCAATCTCATATCTTGAGAGAAATCAATTCCATTAGAGGTCAAAAATTGTTTCAACAAGGTGAAATATTCCATGCTTCCTTCTTCAATCATTTTTATTTTCCATAACCTTATTTTATTTATTTTTTGTAAAAACAAAATTTTCTCAATAGATTTGCATGTTGCTCATAAAGTTGCATGCTGCTTTCCTACAAAGAGAGAGATTTGGAACATTCAGCTTTTCAAAAATGTCACATAGATATGTTACTCTTACCAAACAAAATTTATTTCTTTCTATTTCAAACATATGAGTCAATACATTCCCATGAGAAAAACATCTTAAAATGCTATAGTACAACAAAGACATGTGTTTGGATTTATATCCTCACATAGTTTTTTGAAAATCTTGCCTTTAGTGATCAAGTTTTCGTAAAGTTGACTACATTCATTACATATTTCTATGACCTGGTTCAATGCTGGACTCAGATATTTTGTTGCAAGTGCTTTCCTTTGAATAATGTATTGATCTACAATGCTTCAGGAGCTTTGCTTCAATTAAAAGCCTGAAATCCTCTGTAACACCCTTACATAGAATAAGCACCTCAGTCTGGACACAAACAAACTGTTTTACAATATAAAAGAATCTTGAACACGTTTTGAGTCTTTGTACTAGCATTGTTACTTTTAGGAAGAGAAGTTCTTCTGTAATGTTATTACCATTTATAATCTGCACATTGCAAATCAAGTGAGCATCATTATTATTATTATCTGAGGTGTCATCCAGCTGCAAGCTAAAGTACTTCTCTTTTAATTTTTTAAAAGTGATTGATCATTGAAGTCCTCTGCTATGAACTGCATTCTGCAGTTTATGGTGTTATTGGAGAGAGGTGTTATTGGAACTTTTGTTAATGTCTGATTGTAAGGGGCTTTTTACATTTGCGATTCGATGTGCTTTGTAAGATGCTAGAAAAACATTGCTTGGTAGTGATGCCTTCTTACAGAAAATTACCCTTTTGTTGATTTAACTCTTTACCTTTCTGCTAAAATAGTCAGGAGATTTACTAACTACAATGAGATGAGTGGTTTATAGATAGTGTTTTGGTTTACTTGGTAGCATCCATTTTGGTCAAAACTTTCATATACAGAATGCATTGTGGGCTCTGTTCACTATTGACCTCTGTTGTCGTAAAATCAAGGTCCACAACCAATTTAGCTTAAGTAATTTTTTTTTTTATTTTTACATTTTTTCATACTGGTTTGTTTACCTCTTCATTTTCTCTCTTACTATGTTTATTACTGTTTAGTAAAAATCCATTTTTAAAAATGCATATGATAAAAACAACTTCAAAAATTTCAGTTGACTTTATCACAATATTCAGTCGATACAATTTTTGAAAATTAAACAATATAACTGCACAAAACCCTAGTGTCATCTGCCAGCAAACTTATTACACTTTAAAAATAAATTATGAAAATTGTGTAATATTTCACAGTTCCTTTCTGAAAAAGTTGTTGCTCTCCAAGGTGCCATCTATGAACCACTTTGAGACTCGCTGATCTAAAATAATATTTATGTGCTGTACATTGCAGCAGATCCATACTTTTTTTTATACAAGTGATATAAGGAAAGTAAATGATAAATTTCATTAAATGTGTGTATTTTTTTTTATACAGAGAAATGAATCTTCGTGCTGAAGAGGATCGGTGCAGTCGTTTAAGAGAAGAATTGCTTACTGTTAGGGAAGATTTGAACAAGGCATATCTGTCTAAAGACATGCTTGAACAAAATCGGATTGAATCTGAATCACTTCTTGCGCAAGTTGAAAAGGCTAGAGGTTGTTTTCTTATGACTTTATAATTGCTTTCAGCCAGATTTTACATTTCATTAAAATAATTTTTTTTTTTTTGATTTGTAATACACATTAAACTTTTCCAAAAAAATTATGTAAATTTTTTTATATTTTTTGATAAAATATAGAGAATTTCTTGATAGAGGTTTACAAAGGAAAATTGCTAACCTGATTATTAGTGGTATACCACTATAGCAACAGTCTGTGTAAGTTTGGAACTGCTGATTGCAGTATTCCTGTTTTAGTTTACACTTTTTTATAGCAAACTAATTCTATTTCTATATATTTTAAAATTGTATCCATAACTGATATTAAGTTAATAATATGGAGTTATTTAACGTATTAATGTTTTTAAGTTTTACTGTTTAATACACATCATTGTGGTAGAAGTAGGTCATATATTAGCCGACAAGACGAGGTGCATATTCGTAGAAATTATGAACAGTCACGTTTCAGTGGTACTAGTAAAGAATATGAACTGTCATGTTTCAGTGGTACTAGTAAAGAATATGAACTTCACTTTGTCGATTTGTAAGTGGATTACTTTTTATCAGTTGTTTAACAATTTTTCTAACAAATTTACAAGTAGCTTTAGAACTAAATCAGCAAAAGAGTGTAGTTATGTACATATGACTACTTATATTAAACATAATTGCAAAATTCTCATTTATCTCCCACATTTTTTCTTGTAAAAAATTTAATTATCTGGCAGATTCACATACAGTGATATTAAAAGACTTGTGCAGATTATGTAAATATGAAAATAGCTTTTTCTTAACAATAAGCTAGCTATGCTAGTTTCTTTAAAAAATAAATTCTTGTACCAAATCTTGGCAGTATTACTCTATTTCTCAAATTAATAAACTCTCCAATTAGTTAAATAATAATTTTTTTACACTACAAAAAAATTCCTTATTTTGTTACAGCAAACCATTTGTTTTATTGCAATCCTTTTCCTAACAAAACATGATATTTTTCTTCACTCTACACCTGTTCATTATTTGGTTACCTTGAGTACAGTTAATGGGGTAATACTAATCCTCTCATTATCAATTCACTGAATATTTTTGTTACTATACTTTGTATATTACATATTCTCCAAATTTAAATCTATTTTGAAATATGAATGGTGAAATTAGGTCTTACCAGCAGTTCAAGTCCAGTTACTTCTCATTAACTCCTCCACAATTGTTTAAAAATCTTTTCCTAGTTCCTACATAGCATCAATTTAAGTAGACAATTCAGGTTTATGTCATTCATTTATTTTACTTAATCACTGAAAGTGAAGTTGAATCTTTTTATAAATTTATGTTTAAATATTTTTCATGCAGCATTCATGATTAGTGCACTTTAATGATTAGTACAATATGGCTAATGGGAAAAAAGTAACTGATTTGGAGCTATTATGTTGTAATTACTAGTTATCAATTACAATTTTTAGAATATTGAAAAAAGCTGATAGGTAGTTCAAAAATATAATCAATTATGATGGATATCTGTGATTTGTTTGTATATGTTTCTGTGCTGGGCAGAAGATTGGAACTTTTTCTGTATTTTATTAAAATGTTATTTAAAAAGCAATAAATGTATCAAGAGTTAACATTTAAAGAAAACCATGGTGAAAGCACATTTTTATATATTAGTTGTGCATGACTTCTAAGCTGTAAAACTTTACAAAATTCTAAAAGTGTATAGTTAATTTATATCAAAGTATGGATATTTACCTTCACATTTACCAAATTTCAGGTTTTTTCAGTAATTAGGTCTGTGATAAGAGGTTTAAAAACATGATGTTTTTATCTCCTGTAATCATATCAAAATAGTGTTCTAAATAGTAGTATAATAGCATATCAACAGCTTTCAAAAAAATTCATGGATGGATGAATAGACTTGAACAGGTGGCTGAAAAGAGTACAAGTAGAAGTTAAAAAAAAAAATTCAATGTGTTGGTCAGTACATGTGACAGAGGAGCTTATTCATGAAAAAAGACGGTCATTTCCATTGATAAAAATATTACAAGATTCAACTTTTTATATCCAACAGCTTCTTCCAAAAAATATATTTAATTACTTTGTAATGTTTCTACTCATTTTTCATATATATGTTAGGTACAGCATTTTCACACACGGTGTGGCATTTTCACAAATCGTTCACCTCCATCCTCTAATGAAATACCAAATGGTGGTCCCAGAGGTAAAAAAAAAAAAGTGAAAATGATATATAACTTGCTAAATAACTTTATGACAATCATTATAAAAAAAAAAAAAAAAAAAAAAACAGAAGGAGCTTTAATTTGTAATCTTTTTTTAAGCTTTTCGTAGCCATAATAATTATAATTATTAGGCAGATTATAGTACAGTTCAGTATGTAAATTAAGTCAGAGTTGAAAGCATATTTGAAATCAAGTTTAGAAAAGTGTGCATCTGCCATTTGGTGCCTAATGACCATGTTCAATATCTGTGTATTTTAATGTGTATTGTATATTTTATTAACAAAATATGTTTCAATCTCTCTTCAATATATAGGAGAATTAGAACTTGAATTGGAACGAGTTCTGCTGGAGAGATCTGATGTACATGAAACTCTAGCAAAGGCTGAATCTGCAACAATGGGTCTTGAAAATGAAAAACGAAAGTTATATGATCAGATAAAAAAGGTAATTCTTGTAATATGATCATTTTATTTATTACTGTTTTTTAAATATTAACTTGATTTATTTTTTGAACATAGAGCACAAAGATCATCAGCAAATGTGTTTTCTGGAGTAATGTAATTGCTAACCCACACATTTGCAAAAACTGCACTCAGTATTATTTAACTACAAAATAATAATATTAATAATGAATTAATTAACCATGGCTTTGACCACTTACGCACTTTAATTTTTAAGAAAATAAGACAAATACAAAATTGTGTACTTCTCAAGAAAGTGAATTAGGTAATTAAAATATTTCTCCAAAAATGCTCAAATTATATAACCACATGAATCCATGTTATAAGACACAGAGTAACTGACAGAAAAAAAAAATATCATGGAAGTTGCACTAAAGTAGAATTCTGAATCCTAATTATTAATGACAAATAATTTGTGGACTTCATTTATAATAAGTAATAATGTTAAATTATTGACATCAGT
Organism: Zanna intricata; assembly: GCA_010016005.3. Taxonomy (NCBI): domain Eukaryota; kingdom Metazoa; phylum Arthropoda; class Insecta; order Hemiptera; family Fulgoridae; genus Zanna; species Zanna intricata. Next base: position 32,151 of record JAAAKQ030481187.1, read on the forward strand.
TTTTAAAAATTACTTATATTTATATTTGCTAACAACACTCGTGATATTTACCAACTTAACTTACTCAGGAGGAGTTTATGTTCAAACTTACATTCTGACTTTTTCATTTTGGAACTTTCATGATTTCCTGTGCAGTTATAGAATCTGTGCAAAATTTAATTAATAACTTGTAACATAAATTGGTGTCTTAATTCTACTCTATAATTTATTGAAAATATTTTAATTATTTCATTTTTTAAATATTTTTTGAAAAACGTTTTAATTACCTAACTCTCTTGCTCTTTCTTGATTAATTAACTCTTAATTATCTGTGCTCTTGAGGAGCACACATAATTTTGTATTTATCTCTTATTTTCTTACTTGTATGAGTTAGATGTCTGTCTGGTTATATGCATTGTAATATTCTTTAATTCTAAATTCTTACCATTTTCATTAAATGTTGCCATAGTTGAGTTGACCGTCTCTTTTGTAAATCAAATAAAAAAACTTAATTCCACAAACTAGTACTTTACATTTATCTCTCTTAATGGTCCAGTGTCATTACATACAAATGTATTGTTGTTGCCATTGTTTTATATAATGGATGCAAAGAAGAAACTTCAAACAAGGAAAGCAGTTTTTTCTAAAAAAAAACTCTATAGCAGTAATGATTTTATTGTTTACTTAGTAGAAATTATGTACTTCATATTTGTATTTTCCATGTATTTAGAAACCAAACTTAAAATCTGTTTTTCAAAAGTGTATTATTTTATGTAATACATCACTTGAGTTTTTTTTTTATTCTTTTGTCTTAATGTACCTCATTAACATGTGGAGCATTGTAGGGAAAGAGGAGGGGTGTATTTTGAAGGGGATAATAACTAAATATTTATAATATGTATAATAAATATTTATATAAATATGTATATAAATATATGTATATGTATATAAATATGTATATTAAATATTTATAATATGTATAAATGAAATATTTTACAGCATTAGTTTCATTATTTAATAGCCACAACTTGTAAACTTGTATGTTTTGGTTGCATAGGATTTTAAATCTGTCCTGAATTAAATAATACTTCATTGTTTATAACATTCTCCTCTTATCAATAACCTCACATTATCTGATTAAAATTCAGGAAATGAGGAATCCATTATTTACCATTAGACTGAAGAGTCTCTCAGAACACCTGTATAAGGTCAACTTAAGCAAAAATAATAAAGTGTAAATAGTTTCTGATGATAAGTTAAAAAAGAAAAGAAATTATCAAAAAGATCTGTCGACAATGCAAATGATCTGTGCAATGAAAAAACAAGAAAATGAGATTCATAAATTAAAAGAAGCACATTGTCTTAATGTGCTTAAAAAAAATACTAAACAAAATGTGTAAATCAAAAAAACATGTTAATCAAACAAAGGGCATGGCCAGACTAATATGTCACAGAAAATGGAGGGGCAACAATCGAGAGAGACGGCTGCAGACTACACAGCTGTTAGGCATACGAATTTGGCATATGCACAGTTCTTCTGTAGCAGCATTAGTTTTATTATTTAACAGTTGCACCTCATATATGCCTCCTTACTTAAAAGAAAATAGATTTGAAAAGATAAATGAATTAATGAAATATGTAAGAGTGGAGAATATTTAATAATGGCTGGGAATAACTGGAGCTCGAATGTATTGTGGGGGTTAGAAAGGAAGGGTAATAAATAGGGTACACTTTGTCAAAGAAGAAGGCCTTCAGATCTCTGTAAATAATATGAACTAATGGTACCAAAAATACCTCTAAAAGTATAAGAAGCTAAAATGTGAATGAAGTGACAAAATAAAGTGGTGTTAGATGGGTAACCTAATTGTTAGCCAGAGATTTAAAATGGATTGTAAAATGTAACCAGAAGTCAGTTATGAAACAGATACTGGCCATCATAACCACTAAAAAAAAAATAATTATTTATTGTTTAAATGTAAAACTTATTCAACTTTTGCAGTTGGAGGAGGAGAAGTCAGGTCTGCAAAGTCAAGTGTCTGATCAAGCAAATGACCTCAGTTCTTTACGAAAGGAATTGCTTCAAGCTGAACAAATGAGACTTGATCTTGATTCTGAAAAAGTGTCTCTACATGAAAAATGCAAATTTCTTGAAATTGAAAAAGAAAAAGTAAGTATATTATTCGCATAGATTTTATAATTTTTATTGTTTAAAATTTTCATTGATTTCTCATTGTTTAAAAAGACAGAAATGCTTGTATCTACTTTTATTTATTCTTTCAAGCAGTGCTGTTGAAAATAATATTCACCACTGGATTTTCTGTCTTTGAATTTTCAAAATTTTAGGATGCTTTTCTTGACATTTTGTAGATATTATTTTCAACACAGTGATATCATATGATTTAAATCATTAACTAAACATAAAAAAAAAAAAATTAGGGATTATAAATAGATACTGGAAGGCTTTAGTATATAATAATGAAAAAATAATCACATAAGAACTGCAATAATTAAATTATTGAGTTATTTTGCTTTTAGATGTTCATTGTGTTATAATAAGAAAAGAGCAGTAAGATATTTGAAGAAAAGTAAAAAGTGTAGGAGTAGTCTATTGTTAAAAACAAAGCAATTAACGAATGTTAAATAATGGTTAGATGAGAAAAGCATTTTACTTTCTAAATTGTGTATATTATAGCAATGATTCTCATGATAGCGTTAAAGAACACATTATTTATTTGTAAAGTAAAACTTAAGTATTTTGTTGATTCCAGATCTGACGAATGCTTATTATTGCTTTGATGGAATATTAGTTTTGAGTGGATTTACAAACTGACACAGTTTTTTTGCTAATTGGACTTTAGTCCCTATAAAGTTTTTTGAAATGGCTGTATAATGAAAGAGAAAGGAAAAAATAATAAACAAATTCCAAGCAGCAATTAGCTATTATTGCATGTGATTCTCAGACTTAGTGCTACTAGTTTTCTTAATTATTTTCTTAACTAGTTTTCTTATTATTTTTTAATAATTTTATTCCAGCATAATAAATTGTTAAGCTGGCCTCTATGGCGCGAGTGGTAGCATCTCTGCTTTTCACCTTGAGGTCTTGGGTTCAAATTCTGGTCAGGCATGGCATTTTTCTTGCTCCACAAATTTTCATTCGAGCTAAATGATAGCAGTCGATGTCTGCACATCTCATTGAATTAAAATAATAAACTATAATTAGAATTATAATCATGCAAATTATAAATTACATCAGTTTGAAATTGATTTCAATTAATATAACAATTCTAATAACAGTATAAAGCCATCCTACCTTTGTAATCTTTATAACTGAAAAAATAAACTGTACCTACTTTCTTTTAATAACTACTTCAAAACATTCTTAATCACAATTTTCCAACTATCTTCACTGACTCAAAATGGTTGAAAATGTTTTAAATTTTTATTATGTTTTATTATAAAATCTGGTTTGTTTCAAAAGTTTATATTTTCAAACACTTATCATCACTGAGCAAATTTCTTACTTTGTTTTTCCAGAGAAAAGCTCCTTAAACCTGTGATGCTTGTTAGTATTTTCTGCTGCAGGCTTATCAGACCATCAAAAGGTCTTATTCTTGAACAGATCACTTAGAAGATGAGAGAATGCGCCTTGAGAAAAACTATCATCCATCAATTCTATGCTCTCTTTCCTCAGACAATCTCCCTCTACCTTGTTAGTAGCCATCACAAAACATTCCTTAACTAGGAGCTGAAATACTCTGAGGAAATGAGGCTATTTAGAGGAATGAATGGAAGGTTGAGCATGCTGGTTGAGTTCAACCTCTACCAGCATGTCCTCCCTTTTGTATATCAGCAAATTAATAAAAATCTATCTAGCTGCCTTCTCTAATGAAGTTAACTCTTTCTACTGTCACATAGGTTTTAGAATGTTCCCAGATTCCTGAGGTTTGGATAAAAACCATAAATCAACCACCAATTACTTAACCATCTCATACAGATTTTTTTAGAATAGTGATTGTTATCTAATTCTTCAAGTGCCCATCCTATTTTTAAAAATAGTTTGGAGATATTTTTTTCCTGGTAATTCCTTAGAAACAGCAACATTATAATTCTTGGAGTACCTTATTTTTTGGAGATAACTTATGCCATCCTTGACATCATTGGTACTAAGTTACTATACCACGCCAGGTTTTGCCCACCTGAAGATCAATCAGTAAAATATCACACCCTCGCACATCTTGCTGCTCATTGCCATTGAATCTGAATGGTCATCTGCTAATATGCTGCACTTAGTTGATTTATTAATGGTTTCTTAGGATCTATGGTTCTGTCTATAAAGTTGAATTATAAATTGTGTATCATTTTTACATTAATCCAATTTAATAAATTAAATTTCAATTTCCCAGATATTTAGGAAACGCTGAAAAGAGTATGTGAAAAGCCAGTGAATTAATGGTATTTTATGAATTTATATAATTATTTATTTGTTTGAATATAATACCCACTGTTTTTAGTGAATTATTAGTACCACTGGATTATTAGCATCACAAGTAATGAATAAAAACTACAAAAATCATTTAACCAATTAGGTTTTGTGATTTTGATTTGCCTTTAATCATTTTTCAGTGCTTTGGTTGAAGGAATCTTTAGATAGATCAAACAAAAAGCATCAGCCATATTAAAAGTTGTGATTCCAGAGGCACTCATTTTGGGTAATTTACAAAAATAAAATGATTTTTTGCAGATACATCCATCAGCAATTAAAATTTTTCTTCATCAACTTTTAAAATTTGTTAACTCTTCATTAGGTTAATTGAAAAATTTTCGTTGTTTTTAGATTGTTTTTTTTTATAGATCTTCTAAGATTTTTTTAATGTTTTGTAAAATGTATTGGTGTATTCACAGTAATTACATGATCACTAAATTTGACAAGACTTTTTTTTTGTCATAAGCTTCTTTAATGAACGTTCTTGTTTCAACTTTTTCTGTCTAGGAGATGATAAATGGAGATGATAAATGCATCACATCGATTGCTGCTTGGTCTTGTTATTCAAATAAGAAAGACAGGTTTCATTTTTGGTAACAAGGTGAACAAACAATTCATCATCTTCATTTTCATAATGCCACAAAAATCTGTGTGCTGCAACAAGATGTTTTTCTTGTATAAAACAGTTAACATATAAAACAGTTAACACCTTTGGCATCCATCTGATACACAATTTTTATATCCCAAAATTTCATAGATCAAAGATTGTGAAACATCAAAGGTAGTAGTGACAACAGTGAAGCTCAGATCAAATTTTTTCTTCAACTTTTTCAATCAAATCATCCATTGTCATAGCTGGTCACTACATTCTTCATCTTGAACATCAATTTGCCCTTCTCAGAATAAATAGCACCACTGTCTTACCTTATTAAGATAGTCAGTTATAATATTTTGCTAGTAAACAAAACAAATTTGTCTGTGAATTTCAGCCGCAGATCAATTAACAACAAAATGACTGAACTATTGTTGCTGACTACTGATCGAAATAACTGAGTCATGCAAGCAAAATCTGTTTATATTGCATATACAGGCGGCAAATTTGAAATAGACCTTACTTTAAAAACATGCTTCAATATTTACTTTAACAGCAATCATTGGTTAATCAGTTAACATAAGTTTTATTAAGGCTACTGTCAAATTTGAAAATTTAAAGATAATATTTTATATCTATCATATTAGATAAAAATTAAATAAAAATACATAAGTATTCTTAGACTGGCTAGCAGCAGTGACATATACCCATTAAGGATGCATTGCACTATTTTCTGGTATATTATCTACTAAATATACATACTCCTATGGTTTAATTGTGACATTAGAAATTCACAAACCAATAATTATTTTATGTATATAATGTTGAAAAATATTACATAAAATCATATATTATTCTTTACACACAACAATAAGTGTTTTTCTATATCTGATTTTATAATGTTGTTTCAGCTGGAATTGGAACTGAGTCAAGTTGTAAGGGAACGTGGTGATCTTAGCAATCAATTATCTGTGTTAGCACGTAAGAAGGAAGGACTTAATGATGAACTGACTAGAGTGAGACAGCGTTTAGAACAAGCAAATGAAACAAATGCTCGTATTAATCGCAATCTAGAAGACCTAGTCAAGGATTGTGAAGAGAAGCAGGTTATTATACATTCTTTTCTTTTTTTTTTAAATTATTTTCTTATACCTTGTTATATGATTTTTGTTTAAATTTAATTATTTGAAAGCATTTGTTGTTAACTGAACAACTGTGCATAACATGTGATAACATAATAGATGTACTTCAATAGATATTTCTTATGAAAGATTTAAAAAAGAAATTTTTGCATCTGATAAATTTCAGGTAATGTTGGAAACTAATGATAAGGAACTGCAGCGGCTTCAGGAGCAATTGGCAGCACTTCGTAGTGAAAAAGAAGCTCTTGAGGGGGTTTTATTTGATACTCAGACTAATCTGGAAGCTGTTGATACAACACGTGCACAACTTGACAAAGATGTTAATGATTTACTTGTGAAGCAGGTATAATTCATTCTTTTCAATCTTTAATCTATTATACTGTTTTCTTCTAAATTACTTAGCCACTTACAAATTACAATTGCTGTAATTTTTTTGATGAGAGATGAATTTAGTGTGAAAAACTAAGCTTGATAAAGACTGAAACTCTAAACATTTTATGTATTTTTCATACTGTATGTCAAACTCGTTAATCATCGAGGGCCATATTAATTATTATACATTAAATTGCGATTGCAAAAAAAAAACCATACAAATGGAAATAAGGATGAAGCATAGCTTTTATTATAAACAATCAGTACATACAAGATAATAATACACAGAATGTAAACATATTAAAAAAACACATATGAATGTTGGAAAGTTTAAACAAAACTACTGCTCAAATCAATTTAACATTTTTAAAATAAAATAATATAATTTTTTTTTTGAAGAAGAAGAATAAGAAGAAACTTGGCAACATTTTTCATTAACCAGATTTTCAAAATTTGTTTGAATTTTTTGAGCTGTAGTAATGTTTAAAATTGTTTGCACATGCTTCTCTGTTAATCTTGATCTTTCCACAGTTTTATTATTTTTTAAGGTGGAAAAATAGTTGTTCGAAGAAATATCTGCCACTGAACATAGATAAAATTTGTAATTACTAATAACACAATGGGAAATCACTCTGATGATAAATAATTATAGAAACATGGAATCCCAATCCATTTGTTTAGATGAAACAAAAATCCTTTCTTGTTTCAATACAGAATCGCACTGATTAGTTCCAGTTTTAAATTTTCATCAACAGTTTCAACATCAATGGACAAAGGAGAATTATATAACTGAAATTGATTTTCACATTTCTTGAAGTCCATAAATCTTCTTTTGAATTTATTCTCTAACAGTTTAATTTGGTTGGCATATTCTGAAAACTTCAATTGTGGTGATTTTTTAAATGACTGGCAAGCTTCAAAGTAAAATAAACCTTTTTTTTTTTGAATTTGTTTTTGTTGAGTAAAAATTTCTATCTGAAAACAATGTTATTGTCAAGGTGGTAATTACATGCTGTTTGCCTTGTACTTTGAGATTAAGCTGACTAAGGTGATTTGTAATGCCAATGGCAAAAGCCAGATCTTTTATCCATTGATCTTCTTTTAAATTTCACATTAAATAATTTATTAGTAAAATATTTAATATTTCTTTTTAATAATTTTTGGATTCTAAAAAAAATGATGATTTTGTTCAACAATTGAAAGAATCACTTTAAAACTTTATGATTGGAAAGCCATTGAATTTCTGTGTGATAAGGTAGATCGGTGTAGTCAATCCTTATATCTTATAGAAATTTACTTAATTGACGGTGATTAAATCCATGTATGTAAATATAATTTACAATTTTCGTAAAATTTTTTTAAAAGATGCCTGATATTTAAAACTTTGGAGCATAATGTTTGTTGATTAATACAAATGAAGAGAATTATTGCCTTGTTCTGTGTGTTTTTCCTTTACTTGTTTCATAACACCAGTCATAGTAGGAGCACCATCAGTTGCAAGAGAAAGTCGTTTTTGTAATGATAAATTATATTTATTCAGAACATCCATCATTGCGTTAAAAATATCAATCCTAGTGATTGTATTGTGCATGAGATAACCTCCAAAAGATCTTCACTTACTTTCAGGTTCATATCATACCCGTGAATAACAATAGCTAGCTGAGCTTTATCTTGGAAGTCTGTGCTTTTGTCAATTCCAGTGGAATATGTTTCAAATGTTAGAATTATTGATTTTAGTTGATTATGTAAATTTTTGGATATATCAGCAGTGGTATTTCTTGTTAAGCTTACATTTTTGAATTTTTAAAATTGTTCTGGGCAGCAATATTTCCACTGCCTGAATCATACATTCACTAATAAATTCCCCTTCAATAAATGATTTCAACTTGATTGCAATTAAATGTGATATCAAATAGCTCACTTCTATAGCAGCTGTATTGTCTTCAACAGGTTTAGCAAATATACTTTTTGTTTTTGAAGTATCAACCTTAATTGTGACAATTATCTTCATGAAGCTTCTCTTCATGTCCGTCGTAATTTTCTCTATGAATTGTATCATAGTTGTGTTTTAATATTATCCTCTTTGCAAACTGCTATGGATTTTCTACATATCAAACATATAATTTTATTTTTTTTTTAATTCAAAAGTACTGTAATTCCCAATTTTCTTGAAAAGTGCAATGCTCTTCTTCAATTGATCGTTTTCTGTTCATATTTGTGGAGGGCTTGTGCATTGTTTTAATAAATTGTCAGTTAAACACTAAACAAACAACACTATTTTTTACACCAGATGAAAACTGTTAATGTGCAAACTAGACTAAAACATAGCATTCATTTATTGACTGCTAACGAATAGCTTCTGACTTACCGGCATTTCATTATTCATTGTCAAGCACAAAGTATAACTGTTCTAAGTTAAGAAAGCGTAAATACATGGATGCACAGAAACTCAGTTGGGTGTGGCATGTGAAGTGGTGTGGGCAATGCTAGTATGGTTGGGGAGATAGTGTGATGCATTCAAAGACTGAGTAGAAGCAGGATTTAGATGTCTTCTTGCATTCATGTAGTTAAGTTTATCCATCGTAAATAGTTATCATCATTTAAAATCAGTATTTCACAATACTAATTTTTTATAAACAGTTTTTTCAAAATTATTTTTGTTTCATTAAGGAATTTTTACTTATAATTTTATTTAAAGAATCCAGTTTTGTCAGAAGTTGAACAATTCCCAAAGGGCTGCATGTTTGACATGCCTGGTATACATAATTATTATTATAAAATTATTTTACCTTGTTCATCTTGTTTACCCCTTTTTATATTATTATACAATCATTAAAATTGTATCTGTTTAAGAACTCTAGTAAATCAGTGGTTTAGGATAATATTAGATGGTAAAGGAGAATGTGAGAGATCCCTTTATGATTTAGCCATAAATCATAAAGGGTATATGTACTATTAGGCTTTTTGTATATTGGATTTTTGACTATTAACCAAAAGCACAAACAGTACTTCCCAGATTTTACATCAACTTATGTACATCATAAAAGATCTTGATGATAACTGTAAAAAAAATAGGGGAACTAGGCATATATGTACCTTTCTATTGGTTTATGTTCTTTCAAATGGAAGTAATAATTATTTAATTTTTATTCAAAAATTATGTAAAAAATGTTAAAAAAATATACAAATAAATATTTGTTAAAAATCATCAAAATATAAGAATAAATGAAAATTCTTGGTTCTAACTTATGCTTTAATTACTTTAAACCTTCATACTTTACTTCTTTAGCTATTACTGCATGCATATAGAATAATTTAGTAATTCTTTATGTAAATGTAGAATTTCTGTAAACAGTTACCTGTATTATTTCAGGAACAACTGAAAGGTCAAATTTGTCGTTTGACTAAAGATCTTGAAAACTGTGAAAAACGATCTCAAGAAACAAAGACAGTTCTTTTACAACAGTGTGCTACAATGGAAGCAGAATATCAACAGACAATTGAAAATCTTAAAAAAAATAATGATGATACTATCAGAAAATTATCTGAAGAAAAAGTGAGTTTTATGATTATTATTAAATCTTCAATTTTCTATGAAAATGTAGATTATTTATGTGCTTTATATCGAGAAGTATATTTAGAGTGGGATATTTATTTACTCCACTTTTATTTACAGTGGGATATGATTATTTATATTTGCTCTTTCTTACCTAATTTACTGAAAACAACATAATGTCGAGTTTGATTATTTTCTATCTCTTTGTTTGACTGCATGTGTTAGCAGCTGTAACTTTAAGATGGCTCAGGTAATTTTAATTAAACTAGGAGGGATCTTAAGGGATGTTTAAGAAAAGATTAGATGTTTAAATTTCTACGTTAATTTCAGTTAAGAGAATCCCTCATGAATATGTAAGCAGTAAACATTCAAATAACTTGACTGACTTTAATTTCATTTTATTACTTTGTCATGTTTAAAGTATATATATAGAGTAATATTTACTCTTTGGGGAATGAGATAAAGGTATTTTTCTTGGAAAAGAAACAATGCTATTGGTATATATAGAAGTTATTATGACAAATTGAACCAGATTTAGAGAGAATTTTACATTAAAGATATTTTACTGATGATTCAAAGCTAATAGGTTCATTGTTGAGGCAAATCTATTTAACAAAAATGATCTCTGAATTGTGTGTGAACAAATATAAGTTAGATGATTTTATCTTAAATTGGAGAGTGTATTTATTTGTTTGTAATATAGTTTACATACGGAATGGATGGGGTAACAGCGCATAACACCATCATTGGAGAATGGAACAATAGGTGGCGTAGTGAAGGCGACAAGGCGCCTGATTCCCGACTTGAAAAGGTGGCTAAATAGGAAACATGGTGAGCTGGGTTACCAGCTAACTCAGTTCATGACTGGACATGGGTGCTTTAACGAGTACCTGTGTCGGTTCAGGCTGCGGGATGCGGCGCAGTGTTCCTTTTGTGCTGGAATTGAT
>JAAAKQ030481188.1:2658-15624 GCA_010016005.3 Zanna intricata
AAATAACATAGAAAAAAAATCAGGCAAAGAAAACAGCAAAAATTACTAAAATTATTAAAATAATATCAATATTATTTTAATCTTAATATTAATTTAATCTCGTTTACCTTATGCTAAGATGAGTAGCTTTTATACCATTAACTAGAACCCAACCGACACCTATTTGGAAATCAGGAAATATTGCTTCTCTTACATAAACATTATTCTTATTATCTAATGCCCATACCATAAAAGTATGTGGTCCAACAAAAACCTAAGACAGAATAAAATATTTACAAATTTCATTATTTAAATAATAATAACTTTACAATAAATAAATTTTACAAGGAACATTAGGCTTAACTTTATCTAAAAGAAGATACCAAAGCCACAATTTAGACCTTTTTGACACTCGATAGTAAAGAGTTCTCAATCAGTTGCACCTCTTTGTCTCAATAAAGAATAACTTTACTTTGAAATCTGAAAGTGCCAGCATGGCACTATATATACTGTTAAAATAAACTTGAAATATTACAATAATAACATCCATGTTTTGTAAAATGCATTCTACCAAATAAAATAAACAAGATCAGTAGTTTTGGATCTTCTATTCTTCAAAGAATTTCTACCTTTCGGTCTGTTGAACAAAAATTTTATTACAGTAATACTTGAACAACTCGTGAATTATATTTACAAAATTTAGCAATTGAAATAATAATTAAATTTTTGGTGAATAAATTTTATCAATAGGCCTTAGGCCTTACATTACATTATATTTTTACATACAAGGCCTTATGGAATGGTCATTCCATTTCATAAAATGAAATATTGGCAGGAAATTTACCCTAGCTATCAATTTTCAAATCATCCCTTCTGTGCAAAATAAAAGTTATAAAAATGATATTTTGTATTAATCTGGCTAATTATCTATTCTGGAAACTACTTTTAACAATCCTACAATAGAGGGTAAGTACACATTAATAATAACTTAGGTGAAAACCAGGTATTCCTATTAATAAAGAGTTCTTTCAATTTTAATGAAAAAACTATTGCTCTACCAATTGCTTTATTAATAAAAATTAATAACGATTAGTTGTTAAAACTTTGTTTAAAAATGTTTTCATCTAGAAATGAAAGTGATTTGAAAGATATGGGCAAAAATAAAAACCTCTTTATTTTTCAAGATAAACCATTTTTATTACTCAAGGTAGTCTCCTTTTAAGTGTATACATTTCATTCAACACTGCTCCAGTTTGTTGATTCCTTCTAAATATAGGACTGTTTTCACTCTGCAAAATAGGCATTTATTCCTAAAACAATTTCCTAGTTTGAATAGAATCTCCTTCCTGCCAGCTTTCTTTTTATGTTCAAGGGGGCCAATTTGGAGAATTGGGGGCATACAGAATGATATTAAACTCTATCAATTTTGCAGCTACAATTGTAGAGAGGTAAGCAGGTATATTATCACGATGGAAAATGACTTTTTTGTGGGCCAATTATGGATGTTTTCCTTATAACTCAATTTTCAAATAGTCTAAAAACAATCTGTATAATTTGCCTGTAATTGTGAACCTTTTTCTAAGTAGTTGATGAGGATTATCCCTTGCAAATCCCAAAAGACTGACACATAATCTTCCTGGCTAAGGAACAACCTTCACCTTCTTTGGTGCAGAATTCCTGTTGGCAACACATTTTTTGGATGGTTCCTTGTGTAGTGTGTATCCATATTCCATCTCAACATCATTTCAGTGATAAAATGATGCTTAAAATCCTGTGTTTTTTACTGAAACAACTGCGAACTAATCATGGGATATTCACTCTATCTTGTTTTTTGTTAACTGTGAGCAATCATGGCACCATTCTTGAGGGTAGCTTTCTCATGTTAGTGTTGATGCAAAATATATATACCCATTCAGTCAAGGCACCCACAACACTAGCAATTTCAAACACTTTCATTCTTCTATCATGTAACACCATATCATGAATTTTATCGATCATTTCTGGAATAGTGACCTCAAAAGGGATTGTAAGAACATTCTGTACTAGATGGGTCATGTGACCATTTCAAAGATTTTGAAACCACTTATAAGGTTCTAATTAAGTACAGAAGTTCTTGTAAAAAAGATTCACCATAACATTTATCAAGCTTTTCTTTAGTATCTGTCAGCGATTTACTCTTCCTAATGTTTAATCAACACACAAAACTCACTTTCATTCCTTGCTTTACTTTCTCTATTCAAATGAACATCAAACACAAAGAAATTAACTGATCAGGTCGAAACTTGGTGTGCATTCCTCTAAAATAAACCGCTAATTGAAAATTCCTTGATATGCACTGGTGATGCAACTCTCACACTTTTCAAACTATCAAATAAGGAATTTTAGTAATTTTATAAAATTATACAATAAAGAGAAAAAAATTAATAAATTTTAATGTTTTATATATATTTATTTATTTAACACCAGGTTACACAGTACAGTGAAACTGTGCCAACAATACTTTGGAAAAATGCCAAGTCATCTGTAGATAAAAAAAGAGCTAAAAACTAAAATTTAATGTATAAAATAATAATGATAACATCTGAATTCAATCTCTTAAGAATTCATCTAAGTGACAGCCTTCATTCAAGTTTATTAAAATTATATGTAGCTGTATATTTATGATTCCTTCTGTCAATTTCTTTATATATGCTCAATAATTGAATGAAATTATTGTCTTGCATTTCAGAAATTATTTTTAAGGTTTAGGGCTATTTCTCTATAATGATGATTCAATGATTCTAATATGTATTTTTTGAATAAATTAATTGGTAATTTGTTAAGTTTATTTCATTTTTTTACGAATCTTTACTATACGGTTATTTAGTTTTTAATTTTTGTTTTGATTTTTATTAGCTGATCCTGTATGAAATCATCTTGTTTAGTCTTGATAATGTAAAAATAGTATATTTTATTTGTAATTTCACAATCCAACATTTGAAACGTTTGTGTAACAATTTCTTTGAACAAATCCATTGCCAGTTACAAAACTGAAATCAGTAGGTATACAGTCATAATGATTACCATAAATTAAACAGACTGTCTTATATTTAGAGCTAATTTATTGAAATCTAATCAATCTTTTAATGCAGTAAGGTGCTTTTCGCTATCTATTATCTGTCTATAAACTTCTAACCAAGTATTTCCATAACATATTGTGTCTGTGTCATTAGCATAATATTTTACAATCAGGATTTTATGGTTCAAAAATATCATTAATAAAAAGTGTGGAACAGAGGAAACTCATGTTTTTCACTACTGAATAACTTACGATTTAATTATAGAAAAAAAAATTTTACATTAAATAATAATATTTTTATTGTATTTTTTAATTGAACATACCTTAATTAGGTTCGGAAAATAATGTCAGTAAGATGACATCTTTCCTGTTGGAGGCAAATTTGGAGCCTCTCAAAGCTCTGCATGGCTTTCTCCCACTTTACATTCAACACAGCTTCAATTTCTTGATGAATGGAAATTTTCAGGTCTTCAATTGTGTGTGGCTTGTCATGTACACTCTTGATTTCAGGTAGCCCCCCAAAAAGAAGTTACAAATCGATAGATCTGGTGAGTGTGAGGGGACCAAGAAGCATTGCCAAATAGTGAACTGACCTGTCCAGGATTCATGTGTTGAACCACTTCAATCTATGCTCTTGCCGTATGAGCTGTGTGCTATAGCTCACACACAGGATGGTGTCCATCCTGTAGGAACCACATTTCTCTCATGTTCACCCGTTGCCTTTCTAGTTCTGGATGCAGGAAGTTGTTTAACCTGTCGATATAGTGTGCTGATGTCAAAGTACCTGCAGTTTCCTCTAATTCAAAAAAGGGCCAATAATCCCTACCTTGAAGACCATCAGACTGTTAGTTTTGGCTGTGGAGAGGTTGAGTTCAGTAGGTTCTCCAACGCCCAGTACAGACATTTCTGTACATTAACATAGCTGTCCAGATGGAAATGGGTTTTGTCACTCATCATTACTAGGGTGTTTACATTTTCCATAAGAATGGAGTTCAAAAGGTCACAAAATTCTTTGTGTTGTACAAAATCCCTTTCAGTTAGCTGCTGGACAATTATTATTTTGTGTGGGTGAAATCTGAGATCACCATGTAAGATGCAATGGAGTGATAGATGTAACATACCCAGCGCTACAACCTGTTACCTAGCAGATCATTTCAGACTACCAAGAACTGACCTTCTCACTCTGTCAACATTTTCTGGGGTTTGGACTGAATGGGGAAAGCCAAATAAATTTTTCTTCATCACTGATCCAGTACTTCACAATGGCTCAACCCATTGGATTTTGATGTTTGATCTGTAACTACACCTTAACGTTCAACATTTTGATGGAAAAGACGTTGAACCGTGACTACAGAATCATTATTTCTAAACAAAACTGCTCCATATCATAGCAAACTTATGATGTTCTATGCTCCACAGCAACTGAAACTGCTTAGTCTGAGCTGTTTGCCAGAGGTAATAGAGTGGACGTTGAATGTCAATACCCCTACTTACCACTGAGCACTAGCGATTTAAAAAACATACATTTCCTCTGCTCCACACTTTATAAATAATAATAGCTCAAGAATAGTTTCCTGAGGAACACCAGTATTTAAATTTTATAGTTTGGTTTTTATTCCATTAATTTTAATGTATTGTTTTTAACTGAAAATGTAAACTTCTGATACCAAAATTTTATTCAAGCTTTTCAATTAAAATTCTATGGTCTATAGTAACAAAGGGTTTAGCCAGATTAAAAAATATAGCTTCTACAGGTTTACTTTTGCTAGATTTTAATAAATGATTTCAAATAAGTCAGCGATTGTATCTTTAGTCACAATACCCTTTCTAAAAAGCATACTGCTAGTTAGGTAGAATATATTTATTTAAGAAATTTATAATTCTATTATATAATTGTTTTTTCATATATCTTTGTAAAATTAACGATAAAGAATTTGGTTTATAATTTTCAGGACTACTTTTATCAACAGCTTTAAAAACTGATATAACCTCAGCAATTTCTTACTGATCCGGATAAATACGAAGCTAGTATTATAGTAGCTTAAGTTGTACGTACATATATATGTTGAAGCATCAATAAATTTAATATTATTGCTTAGTACTTTTATCATAGACGTATGTATCTCATCAACCCCACCTACTTTATTTTTCAATTTATTAATTATATTTTTTTTTTAATTTCATCATTTAACAGTTTCATTAAGTATTTAATTACATTAATATAATTTTTAATATCAATAAATATTAGAAATTCAAAAGAATATTTATGAACATTAATTTTCTTGGGACAGATCAAATGTAATCTAATCTTTTTTACAGCACTGTTTACATTAGATTCAACAAAATCAAATTGAGAAATTTTTTACTCATTCTCTGGAATAACTAAAATACTGAGCAGGTTTACTATAGAAAGCCCACTGGGCTGTTCTAGTGGTTAATGTGACATCGCAAATCAGCTGATTTCGAAGTTGAGAGTTCTAAGGTTCAAATCCTAGTAAAGGTAGGATACCTGTGTTACCGAAGTACTGTGTTACTGTGGATACCGATTCTTTGGTGGTTGAGTACTAACTACACTTCTCACGAATGGTCGACTTGAGATTTTTACAAGACTACACTTCATTCACTTTCATACATATCATTCTCATTTATCCTCTTAAGTAATACCTTATCATAGTTTCAGAGGTTAAACAAAAAAAGAAAAAGAGAAGTTTACTACAGAAAAAGAGGAGTTAAATTTCAAAAGAAGAAGAGAAAAAGAGGAGTTCTCCTTGTTATCTTCTTTATTGAGCTGAATGAATTACTGCACTGCACATGAGCATGTCGAACATAATACAGCATGCAACTTTCAACCTGATAAGAGACACCTTTAATCTGTTTATTATACTCTTATACGTTAGGTGCTTTATATATGTTAAAGACATTAGATGTTAGGGCAAATATGCAAATTTTATGCTATAGATTAAAATAAGACATACATCAAAAGTTGATTGATGCACATGTACGAAGGAGTATGGAAATAGTTACAAAAAACTAATAAAAATGTAACATTGCTTTAACATGTGCTGCCAGTTTCAATATTAAAACAAAAATGGCAGAAGGTTATCCTGAAAGAACACATGAACATAAATAAAAAAACAATATAAATACATTTTAAAATATGTAACATGTGATACATAAAAATAAATATATAGTTCAATAGAAAAGAATAGTATATAACACATGATATTCATCTTTAGAAATAAACACACAATAACTTACAAACTGAAACAGACAATATCACCCATATTACACATGTGTATATTACACATGAACTATAAACATCAGACACATTCACACACCTTAGTAAATATAATGTTTGGTTGAGGTTTTCCATCAACTTGAACCCAAGCTGGAGGAAATGTATCATTAGGAATGGAATGTGGAGAACCAACAACCATATGCATATCACCATTTTTATCACAAGCCCACACTACATCACAGCCACATGATATATGCCTAAGATGGAACCGCCTCTCTGCAACACAGTTATAATTGAATTAATTCAATTTTATAACAAAAAAAAGATCATTAAGTTTAACAAGGATATGACAAAAAAGTAAAAAAAAAAAAAGAAAAAAGAGAATAATTATTACATTGCAAAACATATAACTAAGTCAGAAGTTTGAATTTATGTGTGAAGATCTTTTATACTAAAAACTTTATTTCAGTTGAATAAAACTAACAAAAAAAGTTTTTTTTTTACATTTAAAGCAACTGATCTCTTTATTGCATAATGTAAATGAAAAGTGTAAATAAAGCTGATTGTTTTAAATACCAACCTTCGTTGAAATTATGTTTTATCTAACTGTATGTAAATTTTTTTAGAAAATCTGAACCAATTTAATGGAATGTTTAATTCTTTTAGATAATTTGCTCTGAAAAATAAAATACAGAAGAATCCTTCACATGGTATTAAACTTGAAAAGATAAATACACAATAATATCTTTATAGAGAATAACTGAATATTAAAAATTCTGAGTTCCTATTACCGCAAATACTGCAAACTCAATTTCAGTTTTACAATTTATTTTTTTCCTGATCTGACCAAGGACCAACAACTATTTCTGAAGCAGTTAGAATTTAATTTAAAAGTAAATTAAATTAGAGTTGAATCAAGATCCTTCATTATGCAATAGTAACTTACGACAGTTAATAGCTTACTATATAGGGTGCTGTTTAGCTTTATCCAGAGCTCTGTCCCATGCAGGAGATGAATTCAAGAGCACAAAGACAAATTTACAACGGGCATTAATCCATATGAGAAAACTGACAAAGTATATGGTATTATATGCTGCTGTTAGTCATCAATGATGTGAGAGTTAATGTTACAACATTCGCTGTGTCAGCTGACTGAGTTGGACTCACAGGAATAATAATGATTCTTATAGCTATAGAGGGCAGAAAGGCTCACTTTCAAAACTGGAGCAAGCTATGTACTTTTGAGTCGTTTTGTATCTCAATCAAACAGCAAATGGGCTATAGATATATGTTTTTTGTCATATGTATATCATGCTCTTTTGCTAAGGAAGCTTCGTCATCAATTTAATTAAAGGGAACAGATTTTGAGAAGTCTAATAGTAACAACATATCTTAAACAAGCATTATACTAACAAGTTAGTTTTTTTACAAAATGTGGGGGTGCATTGTCAGGTGTGGTGAGGTCAGATCTTCTTGCTGGCTAATGCAATGAAACCAGTAACTATTCTGACCTATATCCAATTGAAAAATTTCTTCAAAAAAAAACAACTTCTTCAAAAAATTCATATCCAAAAAAATTTTACTAAGGCATCTGCATACATTCAAAGCAAAATGCGCTGAAGCGCATTAAATCTTGCTGAAACGTAATGATTTCAGTGATCTCTTGCTGTTAATTCTAAAAGCAAACACTCATCAATTATACTCAGATAAAGGTACGCGCCATCAACTGTGCCATCAAAAAGATAAGGACCAATGAGATGTACAGCAGTCATCCCAGCCCAAATCATAACAAGAGGCAAATGGTATTCAATTTCCTCAAAAAAGTGAGGATTATCTTTCACCCAGAAAAAACATTTTCTGGGCAATTTATTGAAGCTCTCATGGTTACAAGATCTTCAATAAATTGCACACTCACCTAAGTTCATGCATTTTTTAATTTTTTTCTCTAAGAAAATGACAAAGCAATAACTGTCATGTATAAATATGAACTTTTTCGCATTGATTTACATTGATCGTTGAGCCGATGCTTCCACAGCAGTACAAATCTTAATTCGAGTGTGTGTGCATCAAGAACACCCATGCTGTTGCAAAAGTCTTCTTCTCCTTCATCAGAAACCTTTGTCATGATGATGATAATTTTCCAAAATGCACAGCGACATCATTCATAATATTTTCCAATGTTTTACCAGTATGTGCAGATGTTCTTGGATCCACACACAAGTTAACAAATGCACTTTGACAGCAAACGTATTTGTATTTGCCATCATTCCACAACAGACCATGACCAAGGTCATCCCACCATGAACACTCATAAGATTCCCATGGCTTATCCTCCCCACCTTATCCAGCTGCAATGAGTGATATCAACAGTGCAAATTGACAGCAGTAGCCCGATTAAGCTGACTTTATTACAGTGTAAACGGACTTCCTGTCCACCCTGTACATTCACCATTGTAAAGAACAAGGATATGCATTTAATTTTCAACTCATGTTTTGAAGATAACATCACGCAAGTGACTACTGTTATTAACAAGGCGCAGTGCATATTGTCTGACATCATCCAAGACTTTCCTTAACCAGTCCACTAGAATTGCATGAATCTCTGCTTGAATGAAATCATTCATTTCCTGTATAGTGTGATGTCAGTTGGAGTAAACTTCTCTTTCAAATGGCCTCACAAAAAAAAATCACATGCTGATAAATCAGATGAGCAGGGGAGGCCATTGCAGTGTTTCTGAAATAAATTATGACATATTAGTGAAACATATCTTCGATTACTGCCATGGAATTTTGTGTTTGTGTGGCTGGTAGCACCATCGTGTTGAACCACACCAAGTGTCTGTCAACAAAATGCCAACAAAGATTGTTATAGAAAAACATTCACAACAGCATCACATATCAATCTGATTCAGATTGACCATTAGAAACCTCAAAAAAGTACTGCCTGATCACTCACTCCAAATGCATTAACACTACACCACATTAACTTTTACATTATGCAGTAGCTTCTCTATGGCCCAATATCTGAAGTTCTGCTTGTTAATATATCCGTTTAGATGAAAATGTATTTCATTGAACATTAGCAGATGATCCAGTTATTGTGGCACTTCGATTAGTTGGAGCAATTGCCTGCAAAAGTCACTCTAATGATTCAAATCACCCAGATGGAGTTGTTACTCCATCTGGAGTTGCATTTATAGGAATGGCACATTAAATCCTCATGTTAGATGCATATGGTGGTTCTATGAGTTAAGTGAGTTGAGTGAGGACAAGTAGAATAGTGAGGGCTTCACTGAAATGCTTCTGCCAATTTACTTTCTAGAGTTTTAACAGTTCAAGGGCAACCAGGGGTGGTTTGTTGTTGACAATGGATGCATTAGACCTGAACTGTCTGACCTAATTCAATATTTTTTTTGCAGGTGAGAACCTTTCAATTTCTTCCAATATCAAATTGTCATTAAAAAATCATTGCATTACAGCAGTAGAACCATTGTTTACAGAACGCCTCCACTTCAAAAGCACAATGCTCTTCTGACCAATGCTGCATCATGACTGAAAGCTTTAAACTGCTTAATTCAGCTCTATGCATTTCCATCCACCATCTACACTGATGTTGGCATGGCAAGACTTTACAAGTCTAATTGTTTCTGCTCCACCCATTACAACAACCTAATTTGTTAGTATTATTCACGATTATTTTTGAAAAATACTTTTCCGTTTTTTAATCAAAATATTTTACAATCTAAATATTATAGATAAGAG
Source organism: Zanna intricata (assembly GCA_010016005.3). NCBI lineage: Eukaryota > Metazoa > Arthropoda > Insecta > Hemiptera > Fulgoridae > Zanna > Zanna intricata. The sequence goes on from JAAAKQ030481188.1 coordinate 12,696, forward strand.
GAAAAAGCTCACCTTCAATTATTTTTAATTCATGTTCTTGATTTTGTGCTGCAAATCTTTTTACAGCAAGGTAAAAATCAAGAGAACTGGTTGGAATTCAAGTAGGGACTTAAGAAACAGTTTAAATAACCCACTAGATTTACCTGTATTTAAAGAAATATGCATGGTGTATGTAAGGCAGTGATTCTCAAACTTTGGATCACCCAAAATAAAAAAATATATAATGAATATTTTCCAATCTCCCCCCCAAACTCAAACTCAATGAAACTATTTAAACTCAAGTTTAAACTATTTAGCTGCGGATAACAATGGGTGTGAACATGTGTATAGAAAGAGTACAAAATTGAGAAATTTACAGGAACTCTATGTGTTCGTGCTCCTTGTAATTTGGTCTGCATCATGATCAAACATGTGTATGATATGTTTGAATACATCGTTCTCTCAGCAGTATAAATGAGGCGTAAGGGATTAAAGAACATCAGTTTAGTTTCAACTGCAAATGTGTCTGGTGCCTTTATTAAGTTTTTAAAAGAGTACTTTCACTGAAAATAATAACTGAGATTTTGGTTTTTTAGTGTGCAGTTAGGGAGTGTAAATGTTTTTTCTTTTCTTTTCAATTAATTCTTATGCAAAATGGATGAATTTATGAAAAAAAAAAATGGATTGAACCATCTAAATCTAGAGAATCTACTGGTAAAAAGACAAAACTGTACATACAATGATAGTTATTTTAGTTATGCCTCATTGGAGTCATCAAAGCCCTTGGAATTTTTCAAAAAAAATTTACATATTTAAAAAATAAACAAAGCTTCTATTAGAAGATCAAGCCAAACTGATAAAAGTACACTTGAAGCATCTTATCTTATAGCATTAAGAATAGCTAAGATATCCAAACCCCATACAATCACAGAAAAGCTCATATTGCCTGATGCAATTGATATGGTCAGATTTTTATAGGCATAGAAGAAGCAAAAAAATTCTGCTGTCTAATGACATAATATCAAGGTACGGCTGCCGATATTCACCATTAGATAATTCAGTAAGCAAGTTCAAGTTAACTTTTTAGTATTCAACTTGATAAATCAAAGATGAGGCCTGCATTTCTCAGGTTTTATGTTTTGTGAGATATGAACGTGATAGGGACAAATCAATCAAAGAAAATATGTTGCTTTGCAAATTAATACCTGGTTATGCAACAGGATATTTTTTATGAAGCTATTAAAAATCTACAACATACATTGGACAAAATGTATTCTAGTATGTAGTGATGGTGGAAAAGCAATAACAGGAAAGAACAGTGGATTTCTGGAAAAACATTGAAAGTTCATCTTATACAAAGGACAGAAAGGACACACTGCTTCCTTCACAGACATAATCTTGCCACAAAAAATAGTACAGAAACTCTCAAACAAATTCTTTGTAAAGCTACAGAAACAGTTAATTTTATTAAAATTTGACCATTACAGAATAGGCTGTTTGCTAAACTATACAATGAAATGGGTGAAAAGAAAAAATTTCTTCTTTTCCACACAGAAGTCAGATGGTTATCACAGGGGAAAGTGTTAATCTGCTTATTGGAATTAAAAGATAAATTAATAATATTTTTCCAGGATAAAAAACCGCCATTATCAATGTTTTTACAGAATAACGAGTACAGTAGACTTGCGAATATCCGGCCTCCGTCTTACCCGGCGCAACATAACTACGTCCAGTATGTAAAAAAATAAAAAATTACACAGTTTTGAATGAAAATAACTTGTTGCAATGATTGTTGCAGACGTTATACAATGGATGTATGAGGGATGGGAAGAGATACCGGCCCTATCACTTGTGAGGTCTTGCAAAATATTACTAGATCATATGGCCAAAGATATAGAAAACTAAAATAACACACTACTATACTTTTTTCAGTATTTCAGTGCAACAAAGGAATTACAGAAGAAAACAATGAACTTGTTTCATTGCTAGAAAAAATTCCTGGCTGTGGATGGCTGATTTGAAGGATATCACGGAATGAATGTAACAGAATGAAATTAAAGAAATAACTGATGATGATGTAGTAGTGATGATATTAAATGTAGAGCCAAGTAAAGAAGATACCTTTGAAGAAAGACCCAATCTGATACCACACTGAGAAGCTCTTAAGGTAGTCAAGAGCACGCTCAAATATGTAAGTCAACAGGAAGAAGTGATGCCAGCAGATATCATGTACTTACGTAAATGGCAGGAGTTATCAGCAAGGAAGAAAATACAGTGAAAGACACAAACATCAATCTAAGACTTTTTTTTAAGAGTTAAATCAAGTAGGTTAATATGCACCATACATTTTTGTTAGCATTAACACAGTACATTAAACAATCAGTTAGTAGATGTATGTTGTTCATAAATAAATAAAAAATCAAAAACCTATCTGTTTTTGTCTTTGCTTCCTGATAATAAGAATTTAAAAAATGCACTCTATCACAGTAACTAAGTTTTTTTTTAAAAAATACTATATGTGAAACAAGACTACACTTTGCAGTTCAACATGTTAGGTCATCAAAATCATAGTAGATGAACAGTGAACTCCAGTAAAACCGGCTTTCCTGCCATCGGCTTGGCCGGCCATCTTATCAGGCGATAAATATGATACTACCATGCAAATAAATATTATTAAAATATTAACACCACTACATAAATACTATCAGGCAATAGTTATGAATCTACTGTATATATTGCTGTTGGCTTACTTAGCTGATATATTTTCATATTTAAACAACTTGAATGTGAATTTACAAGGATGTGATAGAACATTTTACTAAAAACCAAAGTTCATGCTTTCAATAAGAAGCTTGATATCTGGATTATTCACCTTCAGAGCAAAAATTTTGATGTGTTTCCACTCACTTTTACACTGAGAAAAAGTTGGATGAAAAAGACACTATTATTC
>JAAAKQ030481199.1:0-20921 GCA_010016005.3 Zanna intricata
ATATATATATATATATATATATATAATATTGATTATTTGTATATAATCAAATATATATAATATTTGATTATATACATAATATATATATTAAATTATTAATTAAATAATAATTAATGATAATAGTTCAAAAATTTTAGGAAACGTGTAATCCGACAAAGATGTTTTGAGCAGGAACCACGAAACTAATAACTGACTGATGAAATAACTCACGATAGCAAAACAAATTTTATTAATATTTATAGGTTTGTGAACATCTAGTATAGCAATTAACAAAAGTTAATAATTCTGTATGTATGAAATTCTAATTTTGCCACGATTTTTTTTTGCCCATCCAATTGATAAGTCAAGGAAGTTCGGCCAATGAAGTTTTTCAAGTTGTAACTTTTTTGTTTTTATAATCATTGACCGTGGGTAAAAAAATGTATTTTTTTATTTTATACAGAATCAATAAATAGTAATATAACAACGAAAATATCAGAAAAAAGTATTTCAGAAGTGTGTATACTTTCTAAAACTCTCAAGTAGATATTGTTTCCTACTTTTTTTTTCAGTAATACCAATTACTGATGCGTAATGTTATTTTCGAGTAGTAGAGTAGTAGCTGCTAGTAACTTCTTTAGTGAAAGTTTAGAATTGAGCTATTGGCAGATGAAATAAAAAAAAAGGAAAAATAACAGCATTACTGACTCTTAAAAGTTTCTCAACACACCTATTTTTACTTCAGGAATGTGCCCAAGAAGTACAAAATGGAATAACTAATCATCCACTTCAAAAAATAAAACATTAATAAACGCCATGTACGAAAAAAAAGATAGAATGTAACTATATATATAATATAATATAATAATAATTTTTTCAATTAAAGTTTGGAATCAGCTTATAAACACTAATAACCAGCAACTTCAAACAATAAAACATCTTCAGCTAAAAACATGCTTCTTAAATCTGATTTCGTCTGGTGATTTTAAGCACAATGTTGAGATACATTATCATAATATAATATTCATTATTATGTTATGAATATAAGAATATATGTCAGAAACGCGCATATTTTTAATGTTAAAATTTATGAAAATATATTACGTAGGTTTATTATGTTACATTCTTGTATGTATCAAAAATTATATGATATATTACGTTTTTATGTTACGTTCTATGCGTTGAGAACGTTGAAGGTAGACACCGACATCGTCGGCTCCTTCTTGATATTTGATTCGAGTCATATTCAGTTACAGTAAAGAGACCGGCAGAAGACTGTACAATTCCAGACGCTCAGTCAGTAGCAAGTAATATTTCAAGCCAGTAGCTCGTAGTACTTTATACAAGTTAGTTACAACATATCACTCATAAGTAAAACATTTATAAGTCGTTTATGTCATCATACAAGTTTAGTATTCATAAGTTTAAATACGATACAAGAAAATTATACTACTCAAGATTATAACTATGTTATATTATTATGCCTTCAACGTCATTAACGCATATACTACAATTTATGACAATAAATAATCGTTTAAATAAAAAATCGTACTTATTCATTTAAACGATTACATCACATCAGCTACTATACATAATATATACATATTGGTCCTCGTGCATTCAAGCTATGGAAAAATTACTATTATATAGAAAAAAAATTTGTTTACATTAAAAAAAAATCTTTATACTACATTAAGTTTTAATACTATTTTTCTTAATTATTAAAAATTTTTCCAAATTAAATTATACCTAATAATTATTCGCATTTTTAACTTTTTCTCTTGATTTTTGAGTTTATAAAAAAAGTTTACTTAATTTACTAAATTTGTAATTTCACTTTAGTTTAATTAGTTGTTAATTACTGTTATTTGTCAGAATGCCTATTCATAAAAGCGTTTAAAAGAGTTGTTCAAATTATCTGAGGATTAGATAGTAATTTGATTTCAACTAGTTAGGCTATAAGTTAAACCCCGACTTTATGTAATCAAGAGTTTTTAACAACGATTTAACATAGCTGATTGATCAAATGTAATTTACATTTTATTTAGTAATTCCATAAATTCTTGCAATTCCAAATTTTTTTGTCACTGTATAAAAAGTAGATTATTACATAAAAATTATTTGGATACTTAAAATTTAATTCACGTATTAAGTAATATATACAACTCAAATTATTTAATTTTTACCATATTTAGTATTTAACAAAATGTTTTCAATTCTTTATTTCTATGATTTTCTGGTTTTATAATTTTAGCTTATCTGTCCATCTGCTTTTAACATGAGCCAGATTGTAAGAGCAGAAACTAATTTTCTAAATTTTAGATGTTTAAATAAAATTTTTGTCCAAGATTGGTTTGATGCAGCTCTCCAAGACTCCCCATCTAGTGCTAGTTGTTTCATTTCGGTATAGTATATCTTCGACATTTTATATACCTAAAAATTTGTTTTACATATTCCAACCGTTGCCTGCCTGCACAATTTTTCCCATCAACCTGTCCCTCCAGTATCAAAGCAACTATTCCAGGATGCCTTAATATGTGGCCTGTGTGTCTGTTTCTTCTTTCAACTATATTTTTCCAAATACTTCTTTTTTCATCGATTAGCCGCAAAACCTATTTATTTATCCACCCGTCTTATTTTTAAAATTCTCCTCTAACACCGCATTTCAAAAGCTTCTAATCTTTTCTTCTCAGTACTCCGATCGTCCAAGTTTCATTTCCGTATAAAGCTTCGCTCCAAACATATATTTAAAAAAATGTTTTCCTGACATTTAAATTAATTTTTGATGTGTGCAAATCATATTTCTGACTGAAAGCTCGTTTCACCTGTGCTATTCGGCATTTTATATCGCTCCTGCTTCGTCCATCTTTAGTAATTCTACTTCCCAAATAACAAAATTCTTCTACTTCAGTAATCTTTTCACTTCTTATTTTTATATTCAGTGGTCCATCTACATTATTTCTATTACATTTCATTACTTTCGTTTTATTCTTGATTATTTTTTTGATGTGGGAATTTTTGCGTAGGAGTTTTCCATGCCATTCAAAGTATCTCCTAAATCTTTTTTACTCTGGAATTATTATATTGTCAGCAAATCGTAGCATCTTTATCTTTTCACCTTGCACTATTAATCCAGTGCTAAATTGTTGTTTGGACTCTTATTTCTTTTTCAAATATTATTTTATAATTTGATATTGTTTTTTTTCTTTAAGCATTCACCAGTATTTCTATTAATATAACTAACTAATATACTTGAAATGATATCTCCAGCCACAATTTCACCATCTTCTAGAACTGGATAAGATAATTATCGACGTTTACCAGTAGAAAATAATGTAACCTTCCTTGTTACTATTTTATCTGGTACTCACAATGTTCACAAAAATCTCAATAAAGACTTATTATGATCTAGCCTTATTATAAAACAGCAACTTTACAAATACTGATGGAATTCTTATATAATGTAAAGAAATTGAGTTCGATCAATTAAACATATTTCTATTCAGTCTTATTAAAAATAAGGTAAAAGTTTTTCTTCCATATCCTTGCTAGGAAAGTGTATGTTTTTTTATACTATATGTCTCATTACATCCCACTTCATTAAATTTAATTCAAAAGTAATAACATTAATAATAAATGTCCTGAAAACAATACTTAGCTGTTTACCGGAATAGAGAATTAATTTTTGTAATGACGTGTTTGACAAATTTTGTTCTTTACGAAGTTCAGGGCATTTATTACGCACCCAGATTTCTTTCCTGATAATAAATTTAGAGGTATCTGAATTTAAGTAAAAACAACATATGTAACAGTCTATATTGTACAAAAACTACATTCATTCGTTTTTTGGGCTTATTTTATAAAAAAAGAACATCAACAGTTTTCAAGTGATTTCCTTGAAAATATTTCAGATGGGAAAACTTTAGAAGATGACCATTCTGATTTCTTCCACATATACGTATGACGGTTTTGATTTTAAGATATATCCTTTTTTTTGTTTTCAGTCATTTGACTGGTTTGATGCAGCTCTCCAAGATTCCCTATCTGGTGCTAGTCGTTTCATTTCGTTATACCTCCTACATCCTACATCCCTAACAATTTGTTTTACATATTTCAACCTTCGCCTGCCTGCACAATTTTTCCCGTCTACCTGTCCTTCCAATATCAAAGCGACTATTCCAGGATGCCTTAATATTGTGGCCTATAAGTTTGTCTCTTCTTTTAACTATATTTTTCCAAATGTATCTTTTTTCATCGCCCTCTTCATTTGTAACTTTATCCACCCATCTGATTTTTAACATTCTCCGGTAACACCACATTTCAAAAGCTTCTATTCTTTTCTTCCAGGTACTCCGAGAAAAGATAAATAGAAGATAAAGAAGATACATTAAGGAAATTATATACCTCATAGTATGTATTTTTTTATTGTTTAGGTACTTCTCAATTCCTTACCGAATATGAAATGATTTTCTGTTTTTTCCTCTGCTCTGTGGGTCGGACCTCTCTTAATCTGTTTAGCCTCCGGAACTACTGTAAGGTATTGTTTCAGAGGATGAATGAGGATGATGTGTATGAATGTGAATGAAGTGTAGTCTTATACAATTTCAGGTCGACCACTCCTGAGAAGTGTGGTTAATTGAAACCCAACCACCAAAGAATACCTGTATCCACGATCTAGAAATCAAATTCGTATAAAAAATAACTACCTTTACTAGGATTTGAACTTTAGAACTCTCGACTTCAAAATCAGCTGATTTGCGATGACGCGTTAACCACTAGATCAACTCGGTGGGCTCCGTGGGTTGGACCTATACTTAAGTACTGCGCAATACAGGGGGAGTATACCTTGCCTCTAACGGGCCTCCCCGCCTACTGGCTGTAAATTCGGCATGGTAGGTCAGCCAACGTATGAGATGACCTAAAACAATTTAATAGTTTTTCACTATGCAGAACTTGCATTCTTTATCGTGCATAATATGCTTTACTTAAAACTCGAATCTGAAAGGTTTCATTTCTTAGCCGTTCAGCCTTGTTAAAAGCAAATAGCTCAAATTTCAGTCTTGTTCTTGAACCCGAGTCAAATTCATTAACTTAACGATCAGCCATTTTTTGTATGGTATTATTTCTTAAATTTTTCCTCTAAGCTAAACAATTGACTCTTTAAATATTGTAATAAATAACAGAACTGTATATTATGTTTACACATTCGTTATGTTTTGAGACATAAGTAAGTATTAAAACAGAACTCGCTCTGCTTAATTTTTTCTTTATAATAAAATTATTGAAACACAATTAAGATTAATTAAAAAAGTCTATTCATATATACTAGGTAAATTGCATATCACGTATTTAATATAAAAGACGGTTTTTAATGACCAAACATGAGCAAAATCCACATCTAAAGTGTAATATTTATTTTTTTGAATGACAAAATTCTCTACGAGGCGTACTAGGGAGATTGATAATTGATGTATTTTCAGTTTGCTTTTTCTTCACGCTGAATTTAATGCGATATTACAGCATACCAAGCATATCAAAATGCACGAGAAATTTTATTTTTAAACTGAAATCTTAATTCTGTTTACTAATGGGATTGGTTGTACAATTAAATCATTATTAGAATTAAAAAGATACTCAGAGACTCAGGAGAGTTAACCAAGAAACATAGAAAAGATATCTTGAATTAGTAGCCCTTAATGTAGGAACAAATGTGATATATGTAATAGGGTTAGTATCTACAGAAAAATCCTCTTAAAAAATATCTAGAAAGTCAAAAATATAAGAAAATTTAAAATAACATAAAAAGAAAGATAAAAATTTTAGCGTCATTAAAAACAGAGATGGAAATTACATATAAAAGTATAAGCAAAAATAATGATAGAACTATTAAAACTACTGTTTTTATTTACACAATACTAAAAATATTGATTAAGCGGTAGCAGAAGCGCTGTCTGTCTATCCATCGACTCTCCAGCCTAACACCCTTATATATACACCTCTCTCTCTATTCCTATCATTATTTTTATATCATTCTTTCTCCCCCACTCCCTTTATAGGCGCAGGCGCACGTTTCTATGACAGTGTGTGAACGCGATACGTGTTATATCAGATGATTATCCTGCACGTCGAATGAAATAATACCAGTTTTTTTATGTTACTACTGATAGGCAAAATATATATCTTATTACTTCCAATCAGCTGTTTGTTTTAGAAATATTAATTTTTGCTTCCCTTTTTCGTACAAGGAAGTACTGTGATCGCGAAAATTTGAATTTTCAGATTTCAACAGAAACATCCATTTTGACCACCCGTGAATCTATTTTGACTAATTTCGGCGTGACGTCTGTACGTACATATGTATCTCGCATAACTCAAAAATGATTACGTGTAGAATGTTAAAATTTTCGATTTAGGACTGTTGTAACATCTAGTTGTGGACCTCCCTTTTTGATTGCAATCAACAGAACCAAAAATGTCCAGAAAATTTCAAAATCCAAAAAATTAGGATTTTGGATTTTTTTCTTAACTGCAATAATAAGTCCTCATTGAGAACTTTTCAACGATATATCTTAAATGGTACTTATTTTTATTGGTTCCACAGTTATAATCAAATAAAATTGTAATTAATAAAATATTTGGATCTTACAAGGGGAATGCACATCGGTTCGAATCAGACTTCATCTCCCTTTTTTTTTTAACTTTCTTTTAAAAACGTTTTACAATGTAATAAATAATTTAATTTAAAAAAATCAGAAGTTATTAATGAAATAAAATTTTATGTACTTTTCATTAAAAAAAATAATGTATACATGTAATTTATAGGCGTACAAGGAAATCATGTAGTGTCCACATCAGATTTTAAATATTAAATATTGATATTTGCAAATGTTGTATGTATTTTAAGTTCAGATCTTTGTTGAGTTTAATAAAGCTATCGTAGGAAAAAACTTCTGAATAATTCAATTTATTTAATTTGAATTAGTAATGTATATTTATAAAAGCAATAAAAGGAACTGGTTCAATACAAAATATCTGTTGATTACATTATACTCATAGTTACATTTCAATCGTTGCTCAGGAACGATGATAGAATTAATAAGCTTGCGAATGCACAGCGCAACGTACAAGAATTTGATTACTATTTTCTGATTATGTAAATCTTTTATTTGAAAAAAAATTGAAATAAAATAAATGAAAATGAACAATGAGAACTCACTTCTTTTATCCCAACTTTGTCAGTTATTTTATTACAATTTATTTTACAAATGTATATTAATAAATTTAAAAGATGTGTACGCATATACGCCTTTATAAATAGGTAATTTAATTACAAGCATTATCTGTATTTTAAAAAACCATTTGTAATATATAAATAGTACATTTGAAAATACATTGACATGTTACGAAAACAAAAAAATCATAATATAATGTCGGGAGTAATTAGTCATCTTTTATCCTACTGTTTGCTTGTTATAAAAGTAACATATTCGTGTTATAAACGGTAGTGGTTCCGAATATTTTTTCACTTGTGTTCCTCTTGGCAGCAAATTAGCATGCATTATACAAAATGTTTGTGGCAAATGTAGTTCCTGTTATTTCAAATTTATACGTTGGGATTTGAAATAAATGCACGAGTTATGGAATTAAAAAAGAGAACAAGGTAATAAAGTGACAAACTCTACGTATATGTTTACAGCACAAAATAAAAAAAAAACAAAAGCAAAAATAAAAACACATATATAATGCATGAATAATTGCCAAACTTTGAAATATTTTGAAACTGAGGTCATTTTTTTAAATACATAAAATATGCAGTGTGATTCTAAGCTTATTATGAGGAACATAATGTTTTTAAATTAAAGCAAAGTTATTTGCTTTAAAATTTTTTAAATACTGTTTACAAATCCAGAACTACATTAACATATCCTTAAAAGTATTCTGTATAGCGTTTTCAATAATTATCATACTGTCAGTCGGAAACCGAAGCTTTCTATAGCCGGTTTGTTACGATGAAAGAAAACTACTTCCTTTCTAATAACCACACTAAACGAGCATTTATAATTTCATCTTGGAGTTTGCCGAAACATGATTTTAGAGATATCGGCATGAAACTTTTGACGCCTAAAGGATCTATCCCTTATTTCAAAAGCGGTAAGACGACTGCTTCTTTCCATACCTTGGAAATGAGGCCGAGGACAATATCCATAGGCCCATCACGTTTATTTTTCGTTAAGGTGTAATTGAATCAGAAACCTTTTTTAGACATTATGTTCATAAATAAAAATAGAAATTTTATTGTCTTTGAGTAATCATAAAAAGATACTGATCTGTTGATTTTTAGTGCCTTCTAACATCAATACATAGCTATCTAGCTATGTAGCAAGCTATATTACATCAATTGATTACATCTCACTGGAGGCAGTACTGGTCATGGTGGGGATGTCGTCAATCAGCCTTCTGATAGAAGAGCGTTGTTCACGTTCCATGGAGTAAGCAGGTCGGGGGCCAGGAATAATTAATGAACAAATGGCAGGAGAGAAGGACGAACACCCTCACAGGTCGCTGATCACATAAATTAATACTTTCTGACAGAACATGGCTTGAAAGAGGATGGGATCTGATTGACGTCTGGACGGTACAATGGCTTTCAGGTCACAGATCGTTCAATGAGTATCTAAGAAAAATAGGTAGGCTGACGACCCAGAGTGTCAATATTGTGGGTAGATTGACGGAGTTGAGCACACGTTTCTGGGGTGCCCCAGATGGCCTCCAATGCGACCGTTCAGGTGAGAGTGCTCTCCTGAAGATGTAATGAGAACCATGCTCGCTTCTGAAGGTGGCTGGAACCGTTGCAATAGATGGTTCAGAGAGGTTCTTCGATGAAAATTAAGGAAGAGGATCAGAGAAGGAGTGTCATGGTTAAGTCTGAGAGTGGTGGTGGAAGGTTGGCCTTCGGGGGTGGGCAGAGTGGGTCCAACCGGATGGTCTCCACTGGGTGTCCTCGGAGGACGCTGGAAGCCGCTACTTGAAGACAGCACAGGTGTTCTCGCAGGGACGCGCCGAGATGACGGTATGCCTTAGGGTAGTTCTGTCTTCGCGTAGTGTGAGGGGGAGTGTTTTTAGTGGGTCCCTGTCTTGACAGGAAACCCTAAACGCCTAGCAGTGTGGGCTGCTGAAGGCCTGGTTGCAGATTTTCCTTCTTCTTACGTAAAAAAAAAAAGCATCAGATATTACTTATTAAGACTCTTTGTAATATTTGTTTTGTATTTTGGAACTAGTCGCTGAAATTGAAGGAACCGTTGAAGAAATAACCAAAAACAAAGTTGCATAAGGAGATCTTCTTATCCTTAACATAGATCCAATGGATATCCAATAAAAACTGTCTTAAAGGAATAAATCCTTCTTAAAAACGCAATACGCAATTGTTTAATCCACACGATGAAGTACTTAAAGCCGCTTTCAGGTGATGGGCATCTTTCCGCACACGCTATTTTTGAGAGAACTTATATTTTTAATATTACATATGTTTGAGTAAAGGTATAATTCAAACCAAGAGAGGGTAAAGGGACTAATAATCAACATTTGGTTATCCACCTGGTGTCAAGTCCTTTACGCTACTCATTGTTTGCGTCCATTTCTATCCTATTCCCTTTGTATTTTCTCATTTCCACCTCATCTATCAACATTTTTCTTCTTTCGTGCTTTATTTCTTCTTCAACCGATTCATCTACCAAGATTCTACTTCCTCTAACCACATGTCCTAACCAGTTTCCTTTTCTTATTTGCACAAATGCTCTTTCTTCATCGTGTTCATTACCTCTTACTCCTAACTTCATCCGTCTATTTTTTCCATCCTTTTCCATATCTGCATCTCAAGACTCTTAATACAGTCTCTCTTCCTTTTCCTCACCATTCATCCTTCATTTCGATACAAAAAGCCACTCCACACGTAGTATTTTTTTATCGTTACGTTGGTGAAAGAATACCACTTAAGTACCTTCCATAGAGTCTTCACGGGAAAGTGTCGACTTAAAGCAGGTTTCGCCAAGATGTTAAAAGAGTGTGTATACATTCTACCGAATAAACCTACTTTCACCGTTTCTCTCCCCTCCCGTTCTGTATGAAGCTACTTTTTCTGTTGGTCGGCTCTCTGCAAAGAAGAGTCCAGGCCCAGATGGTTTATCTACAGCGGTATTAAAGGGTCTCCTTAGATTGGCTTCTTGGTCGTTGATAGAGGCATTTAATCATGGCCTTGAAAATAATGTCTTTCCTGGATACTTGAAGGAGTTGTGGTTGGTATTTTTGCCTAAACATAGAGGTCAGGATATAGCACAGGAGTATCGCCCACTATGCTTTATAAACAATTTAGGCAAGGTCGTTGAAAGATTGTTGGAAAGTAAAATTTTAGAAGAACTGGGCGAAATTGGCGGCTTGCTTGATCATCAGTACAATTTTCGGCGGGAGAAATAATGATCCAGACTATGAAAAAGGGAATTACGTGGGCTGAAGGGGTCAGAAAAGGAATCTGGAGGACCAGAAGGCTATCAGTGTTAATCCTACTAGATGAAAAGAAAAGAACGCGTTCGGTTCTGTAATATTGCAGACAATGATATTGGAATTAAGAAACCGTGGAATAAGTGCATACCTTCAGCGAAAAATTCGAGAATATCTAGATAACAGGTGGGTTTACAGATTATTGTGTACGTAGAGATCAGTCTCTGGCTACCGTACTGTGTCCTTTGAGGCGGTCTGTGTGTTGTCAACGGTGCCTCCGATCGACAGCATATTGGTCGAAGAGAGAGCGATCGCTACTGTGGCAGAAATAAATATAAGGCTGGAACTGATATCAGACACAGATGGGCTGTGGGTGAAAAGGGTCTGGATACATGGTGTGGTAGGAAGCACGGGGAATTGAATTACTTCCTCAGGGAGGTCTACACTGGTAATGGCGCTTATGAAGGTATCTGCATAGAATTTGAAGAACAGAAACCCTTGAATGTGTCTTTTGTTCCTTTCCGGTGGATACTCCTGAGCACACACTTTTTGATTGTCCTGCGTGGGAAGATATTCGCACGAGGACCTGTCTAATATAACTCCAGAAGTTATGACCCAGCATATGCTTCGCTTACCGCAGTCCTGTAATGCCGGGAACAGATTCGTTACCGCAGTGCTCAGAAGAAAAGTGGAGACCGACAGGATAATAGGGTTCTAGTGCGTGTTTCGATCCTGTATAAAAAAAAAAATCAGGGTAAGAAAGACCCGAACCGGCGGGGAGTTCTCTTGGACGTTCTCTCCTAGAGTAAGCATGAAAAGAAAAGACCGATACCCGGTCGTCGGGGGTGGGGGCTGGAAATGGCATAGCCGAACCTAGCCTCTCTTTCTGTGTACATGGCACTTAAATAAGATCCAGACCCGGTGGGCTGACCTGCTTTATCGGATTGATAGCTGTTGGATGGGGAGACCCACTAAAGGCAAGGATACTCTCCCCTGGGTTGAGCAATACTTCATTGTACGTCCGACCCAAGGGAGGGGAAAAAAGAAAAGCACTGGCTTGCTTCAGTAGATAGGCCTATATTCTTTTCCTTTCATGGTTACGGTCCAAGGAACCGACTCAAACGCGTTTCTTACATGTACGAACATAAGCATTGGGATGCGTCGTGTTCTCCAGATTCCTTGGTTTACTCTATAAACCCATCTACTACTCTAGAAAAGCCTGAGTCTAGATTTTCCCTTGTAGAGTCCGTATTGGTTGGGATAAATCCCGACCCTAGACTTAAATACGTCTGTAATGCAAGTGGCAAGCAGTCCTGAAAATGTATGTGTCCAAAACTGAAGAGAAAAAATTATGGTACTGGGTGGGGGCGGGGGTTCGAAAATGTGCGTGACCGAAACTGAAGAGAAAAAACATTGGAGGGATTAAAAAAAGGGGGAACCATCCAGTAGTTCAAAAATTATTAAGAATAGAAACTTTCATTGTCACTCCACGTCTTGTGAACTTTATTAGTTAAAATTACTACTTAAAAACCGAGAAAACCTCCTTATTTTTTGTCTCTACAAAATTATGTCACTGTTTTTGATTAAAAAGCACTAGCACGTATGAATAATTTCAAAATCTGTATTTTGGGAAAGAGAGGAATAGACAAAAATTAAGTTAGTATTTAAATGACGATGAATTTCCATAATTTCCTGAAGAAAACCTTTACGTTCGACGCCAAAAACAAGTCTTTGATATATCAAAATGTTTTAAAAAATATCAAAATGTATATTACATCAAAATGTTTATCAATCGTGAGAACCAATTAGACCTAATCATTAAAATTCGTTGGGAAAAAGATTTATAATGGTATCATTGAAGTAAATTTAAAATAAAATAAAATTTATTTTTATTATTAAAACTATATATTTTGTTTTTGTATTTATAATATTTTGTTTTTTTTTTATTCCATTTATATTTTCATGTATTAGATAATAATTATAGATAAATAACTCATCTAGAAGTTTGAAATATGATCTACAAATATGACTTTGCCACGAGTCTGAAAAAAAAATTGGTGTACACACACACACACACACACACACACACATACATATGTATGTATATACACACACACTCGTTAGTAAATTTAAATACAATCCAATATGAAGTTTCAAAATTTTAAAATGCTGAGTTTTACGTACAATCTGTGTCTAAAGACCAAAACACATACTACACGTTACCTAGTTACTTGCAATTATAAAGCTAAAAATTAAAAAAAAAACCTACATTCTTTCCTCTTCAATTCGCCTGCCTTAAAATTTTGGATTAATTTACATTGTTTTGCTTTTATACAAGTAATATGTGGAAAGATACTGAGAATGATAAAAAATGTTTACTCATGTACATTATCCACGAAACTTTTCATTGGGTGGTGTACGAATATTAAAGCTGATTTATGTCTAATAAAATGAGCTTTCGTTCTTATTATACAAATATTATATTACTGATCAGATATTTATTATACATTGTTATTATACAGTTATAGTTTCATTGTTACATCTGTTGTCTATACAGATTTCATCTAATTCTGATTAATGTAGTTTTATCACATTAATGTTATCTTGCTATTATTTTAAAACTTAAAGTTAAGTTGTAATTTAAAATTAAGTTAATATGGAAACAGATTTATATATGAACACCATAAAAAAACGAGTTATAATAGTGTTTCATTCATATCAAATTTCATTTCCAATTTTTACGATTTACAACCATGATATCATGATCAGTTGATAGCATAGGCAATGCCCTTAAAATCTGCAGTGAGATTCCAGCAAAAAACAAAAAGAAGAAAGTAATTTAAATAATTATTTTAATTATATATATTCTTATTAAAAAAAAAAATAAAGTAAAAAATAAGTTACATATATTATTTAGTGATAATTAATATTATATCTAATTTGCAACAAAACAAACATTTTTTTACTGACGGTTTCGGGAATGTCGGAGATACGACCTCAACATCGATTAGAAGAAATAAGACAATCTTGGAAAGTTTAAATTGAAACTAAGTTCCTGTTTAGTATTTCTATCTTAATTAAATCCTTCTGTACCATAATTCCGAAAAAGGGATAATTCATTAAATTAATACTAATCCGTAAACGACTGTAACAATAACAACGAATATTAATTCCCATTTGAATAAATGAGAATTAAATTATCTCTTATAACTTAATAAAGTTTCTATGAATTGTAAAAATCTTTTCCGTTATTGGATAAAATCATTTTTTTTATCGCAAGTAAACCTTTTCGTTGGAACCTTTACAAATACAAGTCATACAAAATTTAACAGTAAAGTTATTACATCTTTTTTTCTTTCTTCCCCTGGATCGAACCTACGATTAAGTATAACACAACCCAAGGGAGGAACTTCTCATTCTAGCAGGACCTCTAGAATGAAGGACACTGGAAAAACCGGGATAGGTTTTAATGTTTATTTTTCATTACATATCATGGGTTCTAACTTTGGGCCGGGCATGACTCTCTTTCTGATTTTTTTTCTTCCAGATTTTGTAATCTGAAACTCCATTTTTGCACCTGCAAACATTACTTAACCTAACTTCCATAGGGAAGTTCAGGAATTCATGTGGGATACCTCACGAGTGGGGCTATCCTTCCCTTCCCCATTCTCGTAATTACTCTAGAAGCCTCTTCTTCTGTCGTAATCTTCTTTTTTTCTTACTATTCTAGTTATCAGCTGCTCACTGTCACTCCAGGCGTCTCTGGAGGAAAGCACATATGCAGTTGTATTCTCTAGACTTAGGTGTCTAATTTCTGAATTTCTTCTTAGGTCCTTCCATCTATAGCATTTATAAAAAACATGTTCCATTGTCTCATCCTCGTTACAGACGGGACAGCAGACCGTATCCATTCTCCTAAACCTGTGTAGATATGCATTTACACATCCATGTCCTGCTAATAGCTGCGCGAGGTGATACCCTACATTTTCATCCTTCCTCGCTAACCACGCCTCCAGGTCAGGGATTATACTTCTCGTCCAGACAGCCCCTTCCCCTTCCCTACATCTTCGGCACCACTCCCGCCTAAAGTTATTACATCTATGTCAACATTTTTTTTGTTGACGACTAATCTTTGTTCACGCACAAACTCCAGGCTTGTGCCACGAGAGTTGACATTTTACTTTCAATGTCATCGCAAGTTTTAAATTTAATTTATTGTTTTTTTTTTTTTTTTTTTTAATAAAATGCATGTATTTATCTCTTCTATTTCATTAATTTATTTTTTTATACTACTAATCCTAAATTTTTAGTTCTATTACAATTATCCTTATATTACAATATTATAATATATATTGTAATACAATATGTAATATATTAAAATTACAATACTTCATAAAAAAAAAAAAAAATTAAAAACATAATAAAGTTAATAGTATCAATTGCATATTTATTTACATTTTCAAGTTCAGTTGACACCCAATTTTTACCCTAACTACCCTAAATAATTACCCTACTAACCCTAAACCTAACTAATTACCCTACTTTTTAATGAATTTCGTAGAGTATGAACTAATGTAAAGCCTGATCGGAATTCAAATCTAGAATCTTCTGGCTGAAAGTTGCTACGATTCCGGTAGAGCGTTATTCTGATGTACACAATTTGATATTATAAATTAATTGAAAAGGCAAAAATTGTACAGTATTTTTATGTTAATTTATCAAAAATATCACAATTTTGTGTTGATGTCGTCACATAAAACCAATTAGGTAAGAATCAAATTTTGTTGTCCAGTTGCGTAATATTTCATATGAGTATGACTAGCGTTGAAGCTAATAAGGATTTATTAAGTTAATCGGCATTTATTATTAAGATTCGGGACATATGAAATGCGGAAAGCAGCTTCCACTGTTGATTGCCTATTGTAATATGACTGTTAAAATTTTTTGTCTAGTTTTTAAAATACTGCTTCTAAAAAAAAAAAAAAAAAATAGCATGTACCAAAAATTCAGGGAACACGAAGAAATAATTAAAAAGTTAAAAATAAATGAAAAATTAACATTAACGTTTTAAAGTTAATATTTTGTGATTATCAGAAAATATAAATATATATAACAGAATTAATAATTAATCAAATATAAAGTCTAGTAGCTATTAAATTTACGGTTGTCAAAAATGTAGTAACATTTTCAGATATAGTGATTTAAAGATTTCATGTGCAGAGTAGCATACTAAGTTCTTAAAGTCGCTCGTTATTTTATGATTTATTGATATTGAATCTTATTTTATCAATATCGTGACAGTTATCGTGACTAGTTGAAGAAAAGGAGAAGGAAGTAGCGGACACAATAGATATTCTTTACGTCAACAGATGATCAGTTGACAATCTCGATTAGCATTATACTAATTCTCTCTAAGGTCAGATTCACTTATCATGGATCAATTATAGGATTAATATACAAACATAATACATGTATGTTATTGTATTCATTTGTAATTGAACTCATCCAATCCTCCTGTACTTATTGAAGGATGTGCTCATTGGAGTATATGAACCAATCTGAGATAGAGAACGTAGTCTGTGATATATTTACGGTATGTTCAGTTCCCGGTACGGATAAGTATTATATGTTTATTATTATTTCGATTAATTTCGTTTTGAAATATACGAATCCAAATAATGATTTATGAAAAAAAATTAATAAAATGAAATAATAATGGCCTGTTGATAATTAAATCTCTGATGATCCAAATTAATAACACTAAGTGTACAAACAGTAAAATCCGCTGTAAAATATCTATTAATGTCAAAGCTACAAATGAATAACTGATAATATCATCGTTGTTGAAGCTCTCTCGCTGAAATAGTTCTTTTATATTGCACTGACACGGCATTACTAATGATAACTAATTATTAATGTTCCAATAAAACATTATCATAGGTACAAGCGTGCAGACTTGAGCACACAAATGTGTGTATATATACCACACACAAATGCGCGCGCACACATACACACACACAAACACACACTCTGACATTTATTACATATGGATATGGACTCATATGCTGGATTATATAATTAAATTTGACATGCTATAACAGGCATTATTTTATCGTATTAATACCTACAATAAACTTTAACACACGTTTATTTTATATAATTAAATTCAAAAACATTTAAATTTCCCATTAATATGAATACATCATCGTTTCGTAAATTTCTTGCATGACCTATGTATATTAAGCGTAGATAGCTTACGGGTATACGCTTTAGTATTAGAATTATTGTTAATTCTTTTACTCTATTTATATTAAAATCTCCTATTATTACTAATTTCGTTTTTCCTGATTTGTTTCAATCTTCAAATATTCTTCTAATTTATATAATTCCTATGTGTAATATTATACATATACTAGTATATATATATATATAAATTTCTTGGGTATTATTTGTTTTTCGAGCTAATCTCATAATCTAAACAGATCTCTATTTATCACTATCAGGATTACCAGCACACATATTAAAATTAAAAGGATCACCAGCACACATATTAAAATTAAAAGCAATTAACTCATGAGAAAAGCATCAGAGTTATGTAATTTTCTACGCGTTGAAGGAGGGAAAATCTGCAACCAGATGCCCAGCAGTCCGTACTGTTGAATGTGTGAGGTTTCCCGCCGAAGGTGGAGGCTCACTCGAAGCCCTCGCCTCACATAAGAAGTGTGACAGAACCACGACGCGGTATCATATCATTAACCTACCGGGCTAGTTTATTGGTTAACGCGACATCGCAAATCAGCTGATTTCGAAGTCGAGGGTTGTAAGGTTCAAAGTCTAGTAAAGGTAGTTATTTTTACACGGGTTTGAATACTAGATCATGGATACCGGTGTTCTTTGGTGGTTGGGTTTCAATTAACCACACTTCTCAGGAGTAGTCAACCTGAAACTGTACAAGACTAATTTCATTCACATTAATACACATCATCCTCACTCATCCTCTGAAGTAATATCTTACGGTATTCCCGGAGGCTAAATAGATAAAAAGAGGGTATTATATCATTACCACTCGCGCGGACGACGCCTTCCGCGGCCTGAGCTTAAAAATCTCGTATTGTAGTTCGTCTCGCGTGAACGGCGTGTTAGATTAGCAACCAACTCTCTCCAATACCAGTTGTTATCGGCTGAAAACAGTTCCCGCAAGATATGTTTTAGCTGTGTGCCAGGTAGCCTTGCCAGCGACCTCCAAAATTTACCATCACTATCTTAAGAGCATCTCCAAATGGATCCTCCTATATGTCGCCGCAGAGTTCCACGCATTTAGCTCTCTTCGAGCAGAGGATGGCCTTATTTAACTCCTTTCTGGCCTGTTTCAGCCTGCTATATGCTCATTTTTTGATAGGTCTTCGCGTTTTCTTCCTTACGTAAGAGCTCTACAAATTCTGACACATTTACTCCGCAGTTCCTCTATCTGCGTGGACCATCAGTAAATCAGCCTGAGCCTCGCACCTTTATTTTGTTCCTCCAGGACCTCCTTATACGATTGAAGCATAACATCATTTAGTCCCTCCGATTCCAGTAGGTTTTTTCAACGTAAATTCATTACAAGGCAGCCCAATCGACAAGGTCGGGCAGCATTGACAGAGCTGATTCGAGGACGCCGAAATTCTTTCCACCTGTAGTCGCTTAGCGTCTCGTCTACCAGCTAACTTTACCCGCATGGGTCTCCGTAATGAAGGTTAGATCCAAAAAGTGGCCATGACCTCCCCTGTAGAAAGTGGGTTGGCCGAATTCGTTAACCAAGACCATCCCCATAGAAGTCATCACCTCTGCCAAGAGCCTACCTCTTTCATTGGTTACTTTATTGGCTAGTTATAGCTTCTTGGCATTAAAGTCTTCTCCTATCAACACCATCCCAACCCCGTGGTGGAAAGACACCCAACTTGTGACGATTCCGGTCGCCACAATACTCCCTCCGTTTCTAGCCCTGATAAGCTTTACCGGAGGTTGTCTATAGACTCTCTAATTGATTACGTCTCACAGTCATCAGCCAGGTCTCGGTCGGGATGCCACCGATGCAATGCCTCGGTAGACATTTACATCAGTGAAGTTTAACTCAGCCGTTTCTTCCGCTATAGGCCTTTATCGACCTGCAATGTCTACTTCACAACTAACTAACCGTACTAACTTACTAACTACACTAACTTACAGCCAAGAATTTCCTCACCTCTGCAGATAATTCTTCAACAGTATCTGGTAAATTGCCATATTGGTATATTCGGTGAAATGTAACAGCTGAAAACAATCGCATCCTCTTATACAGTCTAGACAAATGCCCTTCAACAGTCTCTATGTCTCTGATAGCCACTAGTCCAGACACCGGACACACCGCACATCACCGGTCTGCGTCTTTGTACCATCTGTCATCTGTCAGTACTCCTAAATTCGGCTCAGAGGATACTAAAATGTCGTCTCCAAGATCTCTGGTAATGGCCCACGAAAGTCATGAGCCTGGCGAGACCTATTCATGTTTAGTTGGAGTATCCTCATTGTTACACAGGGAGTACCATGCCTGTAGCCCTCCGCGCCATATATCGAACAGGTCGTAGACTCCTTTTAGGCGTGTCAGGACTCTGACACCTGGAGGCCTTGTGAACAAGGTCTCAACAGCGGAAACATCGTTCCTGCTCGAAGTCATACGTGATTCTGCAGGATACCATACCGACCCGCAGGCGTCCCCTCTGTAGTAGTTTCTCCGCTTCGCCACCAATGAGGTCACCTGCCATGCAAGAATGAATTGGCCTCAACCTTGCCTAAAGGTCTGCTCCATGTCTTCATCGAAATTGGCCAAGCTCTGGCCATGTTAGGTCTCGGGTTCTGTCCAATCGGGGTTGGCCATTTCAAGGTCTCGGATTCTGGCCATGAGTAAAGTATCTGGATGTGCCATGGTCTGCTCTTGGTATTTGCTACAGCAGATCTGATATTCTACGATTTTCACAAATTAGTTAAAACAAATAATAATAATAAAATGACAATGAAAAGTGTATGATTATTCTGTTCGTTATAATTCTACATAAATTATAAATTTTGTTGATCATGAATGTTATGTATTTCCTTTTCTTCCTAATCGGTGGTTACTAATAATAACTAATTTCAAATAACAATTCAGTAAAATATTATGAACAATGAAACTTTCTAAATTATATATATATATATATATATATATATATATATGTATTAAAAAAGAATCTCATGATTTTAAAATGTTAACAGTGGACCAGAAAAACTGTATTTGCTCTTATTTATTACACTGGCATTAATGTTAAGCTGTGTACTGACACTAAATAGCAAAAAATCACAGGGTTTTTTTACCTGTAAAAATTAAAACAGATTCATTATACTAATATACGTCAGATTTTGATAATTTATATTATTTTTTGTTTTTATAAATTTTATAATAATGGTAATACCATTATTATATGTATTTTCATTAATTCTTATAAAAAATGTGCGGTAAGAACTTACCGTATATAAACGTAAAACTTAATAAATAAATCGATCTCTTATTAAATGAATACGATCCTTTTTCCCTTAAATTTTGAATAAAGTTTTATTAGTTTCATTTGAAACAGCAATAAATATTCTTTGAAAGATCACGTCTAACGTCAAACTTTTTAACATCTTAAATCATTTTGTTTCCAGGAAATTTATGGATTTTTTTTTATACCTACCTGTATGTTCTGAGTAACAACAGAAGTATTAAATTTCAGGTTATATTTTAGGAACATTTTAAGTAAAAATTAATTAATTTTTTAATTAGCTGTAACTGTAATTTACGCAGAATTAATTTTGATAAAATTTACATTTCAGAATTACAAGTTATTGTATATGCTTTAAAAAATTAATGAAAAGTTAATTGGAAGAATTATTTATTATTATTAGAAAATGTTTTATTATGAAGTTGATTTATATATAACAACTTTAAATCTTTCAAAATAAGTTTCAAAAATAAAATAAAAACGTTTGCTTAAATAAGACAATTTTCTTATATGTTTAGATTTTAAATACATACAGAATAAATAAACAAATAATACCGACGTAATCTCTTTAAATAAATTTAAAAAGTTATTTAAAATTAATTAAAAATATTTGCTAGTTTAATAGACAACTCATATTAAAGCGACTAAAATTCTCCCATAATAAATATGAAGAATTAAAATTAATTTATTGTTGTACTAAGTTGATTAACAAATTTAAAGGGGATGAGGATGATAGAAAAGAAAAAAAAAGTATTTTTATCGCCTTAAAAGTTGAAGAAAAAACGTATCGGGTATTATTAAAACAATTTATAAAATAAAAAAAAAGAAATCTATGATAATTTTTCTGAAAACGTGTTCTGAGAAATAATTTTTTGTTACATTAATCTTGCAAAAAAGCATTAAATTATTAAA
>JAAAKQ030481210.1:0-22388 GCA_010016005.3 Zanna intricata
TTTTAGGTACAAGTAGCCCTTCGTGGCACGGACATTCGGTCTTATGCTCTAGGGCGACCGAATGGGGTGGTGGCAGGAGACATGCCAGTAAACCAAATTACTCCTACTATCGAATTTAATATTTAATCATCATTTTAATATTTATAATATTTCAATATTTAAATGAGTCAGATAATTTAATGTTTTTACTCACTTCTGAGAATTTTACAATCTTTTATAATAAAAGTATTTGTAAATATTACGGGTTTTTTTTTAACGAATGATGTTCGTAACTAAATGATAAAGTTTTATTTGTAACAAAAAATACTAAGGATTCACATACATATTTTAAATCAGCAGCTTAATGTAAGGAGCTTACTCTAAAGTGCCTCTCTTTCTCAGAAATCGATAAGAAAGCTAATTTTTTTATTTATTGTATATTTTTTATGACATCCTCGTTATAGTAGTAGTGCAAGTGATTCCAAAAAAAAAAAAAAATACTTTGGGGGCAATATTGTGGGTAGGGGATCTGACCAAAATTTTTAAAATATCAATTTATTTAAACTTTTTTGGTTTTTTTAATGTGTTATATTATTAAAAGTTAAAATAAACTTATAATAATATTATTACAGTAAACTTTCATCATAATACACCTCCAAACCCAAAAGAAAAATCTTAGATAACCTTTTATGTTATATTTACAGTGGAATTTTTTTAGTTTGTTTCACCTAACATAGTATACGCAGAAAAATAAAAATAAAAATTTCTTGTAAGGTGATTTGAAGAATCTAAAAAAAAGGAAAAAGGTATGAATTTTTTGTTTTTTGTTGAAATTTTAAACTTCTTTTGGCTTATTTAAACATATAATGATAATTTGACAATAAAAATTCGTCATAAATCATCTACATCTCAAAGAAGAAATTTTAGATAACATTTTTCATCTATCATTATTTTTCCACTATATAAATATAAATAACCAGTGCCAGGAAAGAATCGATTCTTTACTTTTACGAAGTAAAGGAAGTATTATAATCTCGAAAAATTTCGGTTTTTTCAGATTTCAACGGAAATATCCATTTTGACCATCCCTGAATTTCGACTAATTTCGGCGTGACGTCTATACGTACGTATGTACATATACATAACTCAAAAACGATTAGCCGTAGGATGTTGAAATTTTGGATTTAGGACTGTTATAAAAACTAGTTGTTCATCTCCTCTTTTGATTGCAATCGACGGGATTAAAAGTATCCTAAAAAGCCCAAAATCCAAAAAATTTGGATCCATTTGGACCATTTGGATCCAAAAAATTTGGACTCTCATTGAAAGTTTTTCAACAATGAAAATAAGTGATACTTATTTTCATTGGTTCCAGAGTTATAGCCAAATAAAATTTTAATTAATGAAATATTTGGATCTTACAAGGGGAAGACACATAGGTTCTAATGAGACTTCATCTTTTTTTTTTTAATTTAATTATATTGATTTACTAATAATTAATAACCTTTGATTGTAAAAAAAAAATTTACAATTAATAATTCAATAATGACAGTAAAAAATAAAATAATATCAGGAGTTATTAATGAAATAAAATTTTATGTACTTTTAATTTTTTTTTAATGTTTATATGTAATTTAATAGGCGTACAAGGAAGTCATGTAATGTCCTCAGATGTCAGATTTTTCTTTTAGGTATAATACCAGTTTTCTCTTTTTTTTTTATTAAGAAGTTTTTTTATTAATCGATCATTATTGTTATTTTTACGTCAATATACATTATTATCTTTTATTAGTACAAAATTAATAACATAACTTATGAAGATTTTTTTTTTTTTATATTTTTTAATACAAAAGTTATTTTATTGTCTGAAACAAAATATACTCGATTTTAAGTAATATTCTTAAAAGTTAAAATTAGAGGCCGCTAGTAAAATTTATATTTTGTTTTGTTTTGCATTACGTAAAAGGTTGCCAAATTTGATGAATATTCCTTGTTGCTGATAACCTTTGTCCTTGCTTTATAATTGAATTCTGCGGTCAAAGTATAATTTCAAACTGGAGGTGAATGGAAAGATGGTATAATTTGTAAAATAAAGTTTTCACACAGCGTAACATTTTTATTAATGTATTTATATACAAACACATTAACACACAACTTTAACACAAAAACATTAACACATATATATATATATATATATAAATATATACATATACATTCTCATTTATGCATAATTTTTGGGTATTTTATTCTATTCTAAGAATTTATTTCGCGTAACAAAAATAATGAAACGTAATTAATTTTTGTACTTATAGTCACGGAAAAAATAACAACAAGAAAAAAACAAATTATTTTGTTTTAATTTTATACTTTTTTTTTTAATTAGAGCTTTGGTACTAGATAATTTAAAAAATGTAAAATTTATTTATTCACTATTTTGTAATTATTTTCTTTTTTTATACTTGTTATTGTTATCTTTTTATTAGAAAATGTTGAAAAAAATCTAAAATAATGGTATTCATTTAGTATAATAATGGTATCTATTTATCGTAACAATTTTTACTTGAAAATTGAAGTTTTGTAAGCATATTCCAGTTATACTCATGGTAGCTCACCGGGCTGGTCTAGTGGTTACACGACATTGTAAATCAGCTGTTTCGCAGTCGAAGTTCTAAGGTTCTTCTAAATCCTAGTAAAGTAATCCTAGTAAAGACAGTCACTTATATACGGATTTGAATACTACATCGTGGATACCGGTGTTCTTTGGTGGTTGGTTTTCAACTAACCACACTTCTCAGGAGTGGTTGACTTGAGACTGTACAAGACTATATACTTCCTTCATTCACATCCATACATTTCATCCTCATTCATCTTCTGAAGTAATACCTCGGAGACTAAACATAAAGAATTATGAGGGAAGGGAGGGAGGTAGAGAGAGAGAGAAAATGAGAGAGAGTGAGTTATATCCTTGGTACCCACTAAATAATTAATATAATTTCAACTGCCCATATCGTTAAAATAGATCAACTTAGTCCGAAATTTTTTTGATACATGATTCCAAGTTCGATGTATTGGTCGTGAAAGGTCGAATTGCAGGGCCACCTGGCTCCTCAGGTTTGTCCCCGCTAGATTTTTTCTTGTTGGGCTTCATTAAAGATTGGGTTTATTTACCACCTTTATCTGTTGATATTGTTGAGCGAACACTTCGAATTAACGCCGCAGCTGCAGAGGTAACGCCGGACATGCAGTCTGGAGTGAAATCGACTTCAGGTGGGATGTATGTCGCATTACAAATGGAAGCCATATCTAACCAAAGTGTATGTTGGGTGACATAGTTTTTTTTTCTACGAAATGAGACTTCGACTGAATCTCTATTTTATATCCTTTTAAAGTTTGCGAAGTTTTTTTTTTTTAATCACCCGGTATAAAGTTTAAATTATTTTGTACTTTCTGTATTTGTTTTTCGTCCAGATATTTCGTATCGCACAGCTTAACGTTACTATTCCTTCATAGGTTAAAAATCATTTTTTTACAAAGATACTGTGTAAGAAAAACCTCAACCCGTTATGGATAAAAATTTAACCGTTTGTGTAATGAGGAACATACGTACGAGTCGTTATTTAACTCCATAGAATAAATTATTAAATAAATAAGTTATTAAATAAATGAAAAAGATAAGTAAAATAATTTAGTAAAGAATTCTTTCAACTTAAAAATTTACTCAATAAATTATTTAACCCATCGCGTTGATCTAGTGGTAAATTCGTCGGTATAAAACAGCTGATTACAAGTCTAAAGCTTTCAGGTTTAAATTCTAATAAAGTTTAGGAGCTTAGCCTTTGCTAAATTAGGAGCTAGAATTAGCTCCTAATTTGCTTTGGAAAAAAAAGCAAATTCTTTGCTTTTATTCAGATTTGAACACTAGATTGTTGATACCGGTATTCTTTGGTTGTTGGGTTTCAATTTATCACACGTCTCGGGAATGGTCGGCCTGAATATGTTTAAGACAGTGTCTTACTCTGAAGGTATATTTACCGGTACAATTATTTTAACCACTTATAAGTTGTTAATGAATTTAATTGTTGATTCGACTACAAATTAAAGTATGAAAGAAAATTATAAGGTTATATCTTACAGATATAACCTTAATGATATTTTTCGACAGATGGAAGGAATGTAAAAAAAAAAAAAAATTTTATCTTAAATTTTCATTTATAAATATTTTTGAATTTTAAATTAAATCCTTTTATCATTTTTCAAGCAATGTCCTTATGAAAAAAAATTATTAACAAATCGGTTGAAATCGAATCTGTACCGTGTGAAATTATGAATATGATATTTTTGTACTATAATAGTATAGATATATATGAGTATATACGCACGACTACGTAAACACGTGCGTAAAAAATTGATCTTCCAATTCAAATTTATTATTTAATTATTATATTGTAGCTATTTTAACTAGTATATTTTTTTAAATGTCATAAAAAAACGAAAATTAAATTTGTTAGTGAATTTGACTGATTTTATTTCATTTTTTTTTTCAAAAGTAAAAAAATTGGAAAAGAGTAGTAATAAAGTAATGAATTTTTTTCTCAATATATTTATCAGTTAATTCTTTGTAACGGATGAGTAAACAAAGAACGTAGTGTATTTTATTTGATGAACAATATTATCTTTATTTTTTATTATATGAATCATTGTTTCAAAGTAAATTTATTAGTTAGGAATTAAGTAAGAAAATAAATGAAACATTATGAAACCACAACAAGTTTGCTAAACTATTATATCTACAAATACTAGCGACCACTAGAAATGCCTCCCACGACGTCATGATAACTTGCGATCGACCCAATCTTTCTTCTCTTTATAACTCTCTCTCACTACGTAAGATGTGGTGGTCTCAAGAAAGGTTTTTGCACGGTTTCCCCTTTAACTTGGTCACGACAGGAAATATCTAAGATTATTAAGTGAACCTTAAATACTGGCTCACTGTGAGTCCATTCTGAAGTAAACTTTGTGAACAACACCGAAAAAATATAATGTAATAATCTTAAAAAAAAAAAAAAAATTATTTCTAATTATGATATTGTATCTGAAATATAAACCACAAAAAATGATGATGACAAAATAATATTATATATGATTTGTTTAAGATTAATTCTAAGAATATTCTAAAGTTTTTTTTTTTTTTTTTTTTGTATCCTTTAAAGGAATTACTATTCGACCAAAGTTAAGTATAACCTTTGTACAATTGAAATAATATTCACCCATTGAGACAAACATTGCCGTGTCTGTTTCAAAGAATGCATGCGATAAATACCCGTACATTACAGGAAATGAAAGGATGTCATTATTGAACACAATGTCATAATTATACATCATAACCTGCAAAAATTATAATAATATCTATCAAGGCGTATAGTGTAAATGAAAATATGTAGCCTTATGTAAAATATATATATGTATTTATACGAGGACAATGTGTTTTATTATCTTCTATAATATATAGTTTAAACAATTTACTTTGTCATTTAAAAACAAAAATGTAATTTTATGATCAATTTTATTGTAAATAAAAATTTCTGTAGAAACTACGGTATGTCATTACAAAAAAATTGCTGATTCTTGGCACAGAAGCTTATCGTACAGTCATGGTAAAAATCCTCATCACACTTTTTTTTTTAATCAACAGGAAATGGGATTACCAAGCAAATGATGTGTCATTGGTGATGGCTGTTGTTTATTACTAATTTAAATGCACAACAGTAGTGTATTAACCACAATTTGTCTATAATTTAGAATTTTTTAAGTAGTCTTTTAAATGATTCAACTCTTGATATATGAATGTAATGTAAAAGCTTTTTGTAATTTAACGGACAATCTCTTAAAAATAATCAATTCTTAACTACTACTATTACTACATACAAGTTTAAATTAAAGATTCAGCAAATTGAAGAACCAATAATTCTACGTGATTATCTTTAGAGAATGAAATTCGTTTTATCTTTTTTACCGTTTTCTAAAGTCGTAAGTGTTCTAAAGTGAGTTCAAAGGATTTTTAAAGTTTCGACCTTTACGGATGTAGAATCGGAATTGCACGTTAACCTAAATTATTGTTGTCGGCTCATCAAGACAAATGACTCAAGTCCTCCTCCTAATTATAGTACTTTTTTGTTACACTTAAAAAAAAAAAATAGATAATTTAAAAAAAAATAGCATATAGTTAAAAAATAAAAAAAGATAACTTTAATAGACAACGTTTTGTAATTAATTTATCAATACCGTATTTATTAATGATTATATTTTAAATCAATAAAAATTATTCTTTTTAACCTAATTTTTAATTAAATTTGGATAAATAATCTTTTAAAAAATTTAAAACATTAAAAATTAAATAGTTTTGGTGTGTAACTAAAAGAAACAAATTATTAAGACCTGAGAAACAAATGCCATCTTGACTTACGGCTGAAATATTTTCTTTTATTGTTTTTTTTATCAAGATTGTATAAAAATTATCCTTGAAAATATTTTTTTTTTATGAGGCATCTTTTATGAGATTCTATGAAAACAAAAGAAGCCTCAAAAGAATTCCATCATTTTTTTTTCTACTATGAAAATCAAATAAACTAAATATTTCTGTTGATGTGATGAAATATGATTATTCATTAGTGAAGAAAAAAAAATTCTTTTTACGATTTTATACAAAAAAATTTTTTTAATATTTGGGGTCATGGATTTATAAAAAAAATTGTGGGTATATAATTTTTTAAAAAAATACTTCTATAAATAATATACATTGTTTGTATTTTACCATCATCTTAAAACAATAAAAAGTAATTTTGGGTGTTTTATTCACATTTTTTAAGTTTAATTTTTAGATTATGATTCTTTTTTTCAAGATGTCGATTAGTTAAAAGAAATTTATCATTCGATTATAAAATTTAATAAAAAAATTTTTTTTAATAAAAATTTGTGTCAAGGATTAAAAATTTTGTTTAACGTTCGAAATGTAATTTTTATGATCTCGATTGTGGATCATCGACTTCTATTAGGCCGTAATCTGGAATGAGTTAAAATATATAAATTTGACTCGCATAAATTAAATCCATTTCTGTTGACAAAAAAAAAAAAAAACGTACTTAACAAAAGAAAGAATTTTTAAAATTATAAAAAATACATATCTCCTTTATTAATAATTATTATCAACAATTTTTTTTTTTATTTACATCCTAAATATATGCATGTAAAATTACGTACAACCCATTGTTCGGTCCTTCATTATTCTCGTAAAAATATTCGTTATGATGGGATACGACATTTTCCGAATATTCAGATCTATATAAGCATAAAAATTTATAAGCTATTTAAAAAACATTTTTTCTTTTTTTTTTTTTACTAATATATTTTTTTGTTTGTTTGTTGTTTCTTCATCATTTTTTTTTTTTGAATTCCATTCTTTCTATATCTTTAGTAAATTATGTTATTTTATAACCAAGCCTATTTATAGACAGAATTCTATCAAATAAATTTCCATCATCAAATAAATAACTAATTATTACCATTTTCTGTCTTCTATACTTACATTTGATTTATTAATGTATTTTTTATATTATAGTTGAAATTATAAGAATCTACAACAAAAATTACAAATACTTCTATTACTGTAAATTTAATATATTTGCAGTGTTTTGTAAAAATATAAACAAATAACGTTCCATTAATTTATATTAAAAAGAAAATTTTTATGTAATTATTTATTTATACGAATATATATATATATATTTTTTTTTCGATAAATAAAAAGAAATTTTTTTCTGCCGTAATGAATAACTTTCCATAATTTTTTTTCTTTTTTTTTACTTCCTTTTGTTAATATTGTAATCGCGAGAAATTTGAGTTTTCAGATTTCAACGGAAATATCAATTTTAACTATTCTTCAATCCATTTTGACTAGTTTAGTTTGATGTCTATACTTTAGTACTCATATCACTGAAAAATGATAACTCCCATAACTCAAATACGTTGGATTTTGAAATTTTTTATTTAGAACCGTTGTAACATGTAGTTGTGCATCTCCCCTTTCCATTACTATCGACTGAACCAAAAGTGTCCAAAAAAGCTCAAAACACAATTTTTTGCTTTTTAACGCTTTTTAACGATATGTAATAAGTACTACTTATTTTCAATGGTTCCGAGTTATAAACAAAAAAAAAAAGTTTAATTAATGAATTATTTGGATCCACTCTGTGAATGCACATTCGGTCCGAATAAGATTTCATCTCCTTTATTAATTTTTTTTAACCGTTTTTTATTTATTTTTTTAACTTTTTTTTCTAATTTAAAAATATTGATTTATTAATAATTATTAACCTGTGATTGTAAAACAAAATTATAAAAAATAACAATTCAATAATGACAATAAAATTATAAAAAAATATGGAAAAATTCAGAAGTTACTAGTGAAATAAAACTTTGTGGACTTTTAAAAATACATGTATTTAATTTAATAAGCATTATTACATAGATGTATAAGTAATAGATTTGGTGACACATCTGATTATTTAATGTTAATTGAAAATTATAATTTAGAATCGTATTATTTTTGAATATTCATAACGGAAGTCATGTAGCGTCTACATCAGATTTTTGGAAAAAGTTTAGTACACCGAGTATAAATAATATTTATTATTATAAAATAAAGTATTAATAATAATATAAATAATGAAGTATAAATAAATTTATCATTTTAATGAATTTACTTATGAATTTGACACAATATGAATGTTAGTCTGAATACTTCATTGACAGCTCTATAAAATATTTTTTTTTTTATTTATTTTTTTTTTTTTTGTAGCTCTAGTTATTAAGTTCACGCAATATCGTACGAAATTTTACTTTCGAAAATTATTTAGGTAATAAAATTTCAAGAGAAACCTTCATATACTGGTCTTTTTTTACGAGGATAAACTAAATTATTATTGTTAAAAAATTAGCCATAAAAATAATATAAAAAATTAATGATTCTCTTTTAGGAACTAGTTTTTTTATGAAATAAATTTTACAAATTACATACTTTGTTTTTATTTTTTTTAAATTTTTTATTAACCGTTTTAAAAAATAGAAAGTGAAAGAAATATCTTCCTGCAAGTGAGGTAGAAGAAATGAGGGTCGAACCTGCATTGTTACTTTCTTTCTTTCTGAAATTTCAATCGATGAAAAAAGTATTTCATTTACCGAGACGACCTTTTGTGGATCATATTCTTTATTACAGTATTGTTATATAGGAGTGATTTACAGCTAAATGGCATTATAGTGTCAAAAATATTTCAGTACAAAATTTAAAGATTTTTTTTTTATAAGAACACGGTCCTCAGCTGCTTATAATCATTAGCCCAAATGGAAATTTGTGCTAAACACAAGTTTAGTTAGGTATGTAAGTTTAGTTAGATAAGTTCAAGGTTTGGTATTCTACCTTTTTTTTCCCCTCCCCTGGACCGTACCTCCAATAAAGTATGGCATAGCCCAGGAGAGGAGCAATAACTCAATCTCCGAACATCCAAACTCCGACATTCGAACCCAGACCTCCAGATAAAAGACCGAGAAGCTACCAATCCGCCACTGAGATCAGAAAAAAATTTAAAGAAAATCAGTAAGTATAAGCATATTGTGAAAATAATAATATATATTCTCCTTCATTCTAGAGTGATTTAGCTTAGGTTCGTAAGTATTCATTCACTTCATTTTTTTTTCAATTATTTCCTTATTTTTATTAACAAAAAGAATCATTAACTTTTTGCGATAGGTTCTACTTCTCTCAGATAAACTTTATAGTAATCATAAAATGTAGATTTTTTATTTTTTAAAGTAATGAATAACAAACTTTATAAACGCAAAATAAAATAATATATTTTTAAACTTATTTTAAATAAATGAGTATATAAAAGCAGGATATGTATTTTAAAATAATTTCATAATTTATCATCTGTAAATTAATTTATTTTTCATCAACTGAACAGCAAATTTTTTTTAATTTATTTTTTTACGTGAGTGCAAATATACAAATTTAATGAGTTTTCATTAGTCTTTGTAATGAAATATTTTCATAAAAAATTCATTTGAAATACAAATATATTATGTATTCTCTTTGTGAATTAAAATCACACGTTCGTTTTTTTAAAACTAATTTGTTTTATTAATTCATGAAAATTTATTATTTAGATTTTTAACACCGATTTTAATTTTAATGTACCTTAAATAATAAATCGGTATATTATTCTGTTAACAAATAATAATCATCATAATTATTATTGACGTAATTTTTGTATTTAAGAGGAAAACGGATGGATTCTATCTGAAAATATATAAAATATAAATAAATTATTATTTTATTTAGAATAATTAATCAATAACAAAAACTCATTATCGTTATTGAACAAATTATATTAATTACCAGTAACAAATCATTTTTTAAAAATACGTGAATTCTCTTTGTTTATGATAAACAGTTGCATTGTGAAATCTAATTTGATATATAGCTGTAAAAAAAAGTTTCTTAAAAAACAAAAAAAACTAATAGGCTTAAATTTAAGTCTATATAACATATATATATATATATATATATATTTGTATGTATGTATGTATATTATATTATATCTTTTTTTTGTGCGTTACCAAGTATTACAAGGACTTTTCAAATTTTTGTTTAAAATTCTTTTTGTTTTCTGTGTAATAAAAAACTATTTTTTTCTATGTTTATATTTGTTTTCTTATTGGCCTATTTTACATCATTCTCTTCAGAATTAAATTCTTTACAAGTTTTTTTAAAAAGATTTACGGATTTATTACCCATGTAACAAAGTTAATAAACATCAAACCTAAACGAAACATGATTTTCGAGGCCGATTTTTGTGTATTTCGTCAGATATCATAAACATTACTGTATTTACAGGTCTGGGATCTATTTTATTCAATTTTTCAGTATATTTTCACAAAGTTTTCTAAAATTTACACCTTAATTAACAGTCTATAAATTTCAGTATGACTTCATTTTAACGGGGTAACTGAAATTCGGGCGAAATATTTCGCCAGCTGTAACTCGCTAACGAGAAGATTCCGGATCTATATTTATATGAGCTTTTTTTCTTATTTTTGGTTGTAAATTCACCTCCCGAAGATTCTCCGTTTCTTTCTGAATCATCCTGTATAATATATATATGTATATAATTAATATTTATTAAAATATAAATATAGGTTTAAGTCGGTGAGTCCAATCAGAAATGGCTAATTTATCAGACTACTAACAAAAATTTTTTACGCGTTTTGGACGCATAACATAAGGTTCTTAAAGGTAAAAAAGTAAGGTAAAAATCAATTTTTTTTTAATTTTTCTTCTCTTCTTATTAAAACGAATTTTTCAGTATTCAAACAAAATTTTTTCATACGATAAAGAAAATCGTTTAGATATTTATTGTAATGTAAGTTTAATTATGAAATTCATTGTTAAATATATAACATACAAAATCTTTTCCAACTGAAAATAATTAAACTGAGAAGAAGATGGTAAATTAAATTGAATAATGAATAGATTAATAATTAATTAAATAGCATACGTTAAGAAATAGGATTTAGTTAAGTGCTTATGGCAATAATTATAATCTTTAAGATGTGCTAATTTTAATTAAATATTAATTATTTTAAATAATAGTAATAATAATAGTGCACCACCATCATCCCCAACATGTGCATCCTTTCCCGCCGAGAGGACAGAAGAGCTAGACAGCGAAACAGAGTGGGAACAAGTACAACAGAACAGTCTAAGCCTTTGTATGCTGCACGTAATTTAAAAATAAATCTAACCACCCTAACAGGGACTATGAATTGTTAAAAATGACAGGTTTTCCTAAAAGGAGATATTTAACCCGCCTTCAAGGAAAGGAATCGATTATTAATTTTTTTAATGGAATTGAAATGTAAAAATTATTCAAAAACAAACAAAGAATTATTATTTTTGAAAATAGACATAAGAATGAAACCAGTAACTCAGGTAATCATGACTTTAAGGTGGAAAGGAAAAGTGCGCTCAGAACAGTTTCAAAAATCTAACTGAACACCACATCTCCCTGCAACTCCATTTGCTACCTTAGCGCATCTTTGGTATGGCGACAAATCACTCTTCCGTTCATCGACGAAGAGCGAATGCTGCCTCAGGTCAACTGTCGGAACCCGCAAATTTAACGTTGCATTCTCAGTTAGTAGCCCATGAATGATCTTGTAGAAGAGCAATAAATCAAACGTATCTCTTTCAACAGATAATTTCTCAAGATTGACAAATTGGCTCAGTTCATCAGTTGAGATATGCGTTAAATCAAATTTATAACGTAGCCAATTAATAAATTTATTTTGTACACCTTCAATTTCATATGCTGTCCACAGTCTATCTCTGTTTCATATGAATGTAGAATATTCAAGATGGCTTCTTACCATTGATTTAAAAAGCAGCGTGAAAGTTTTCATTCGCTTATAATTCCTTGTTATACATTTAATGAGCCCTAAATTTCTTCCAGCCTTGCTTACCATAAAATTTATATGTTCCGAGAACAACAGCTTCTGATCGAAAAGAATAACCAGGTCTTTAGTTACCGTCTCTTCACTAATGACCTGGGAAGCAGTGGAATATAAATGACCAGAAATATTTGTCTTACTAATAATAATAATATCCTCGTTTTCAGATTTAATCGTAGGGAGAGAGATCAGATGTTATGAATTTAATTCTAAGTAAAGTATTGTGTATTTATTGAAAAATTAAATTTTGTGTTGAGGATTTTTGATCATTTCAATTAATAATTCAAATAATTTGGATTCTTTTATGAAAGTGGTACCCTTCATTAATCTATATCTTGTTTAAATTGAATTGCGCTTTTAAAATTTGTATCTGCAGGTAAATTGATATTATTCAATGACATAGTAATTCTTATGAAATGTATTTACCTTAATTTAATCAAAGCGAAATCTTTATTTAATAGAAATAGTTTATTTTTAGTTGTGACTGAATATATAATTGATATACGTCTAATCTTTAGCATACGTATTTAATTGATTGTCATAAATTTAACAGTGTCTTAAATATTTGTCTTAAATTTAACCGTCGTCTCTGTTCGCAGTATAATTATTTTGGTATACTGCTAGAGTCATGTTTTATCTCGCATTTTATAATTAGGTTTTAAATATTTATGCTTTATAGGTTTAATCGTGAGAATTTATTTCAGAATTGAAAATAGAATGATTTGAAATTCATAGAGGTCGGTTATTCCTTTCTATTCTGTGCGTTAAAGGTTATTGATTTACGGCGTTTCTAATTTTTTGTTTTTATTAAAAGAAACGCAAAGATTGTCTAGATTAAATTTTGATCATCAATCGGGATGGTAGAACGAAGGCCAAGGTAAACCGGTCGGCTAGGGGAGCATCTGCCCTCCTCACTTCTACAATGAGCAGTGGCTCAGTGGCGCGTCATCCGATGTAATTATTCTTTTCCCCGCTGATCTCGTTTCGGCCACACCCGACCGCCTCAAGCCACCCCCACTTTACCAACGCCGACGCCGCCGATGGTCCTCTCGGTGTAGCCACAGCTGCGGACCGACATCCACTTATAGTCATAGTTTAAAAAAAGATCAAATGCCATTCATGAGCATAAATATTTTCAAATCAACATTCTTCTACAACTAACTTATAAGTTGTAGCTCATAAAAATTCAAAGCAATTAACCATAAAAATCGTTTAAAATATGAGCTTAATGAATTCAGATATTAATGGTTTTTAATAGCGCATTGAGTAATTATTAAATAATGCTTACTGCGTTATTTCCGTAATTATTTTCATGTTAAATAATCAAATCATTGTTTTTATTTATATTATTTTATGTTTTTCGTGTCGCTGTAAATATAAAATATTAACGCTGATGTATACGTAATTGTTGAAGAATTTTTTTTACTATGACAATAACTGTTTTATGTTGCTGAAACTGTATACTCTGTACCATCCTCTTGCACTATTTTCTCTTTTTTTTCTGTTTTGCCTTCGGAACCACCGTAAGATATTACTTCAGAGAATGAGTGAGGATGATATGTATGAATGTAAATGCAGTGTAGTCTTGTACAGTTTCAGGTTGACCATTCCTGAGATGTGTGATTAATTGAAACCCAACCACCAAAGAAGCAACGGTATCTAAGATCTAGTATTCAAATTCTAATAAAAGATGTCTTACTAGGATTTCAACCTTAGAACTCTCGACATCGAAATCAGCTTATTTTCACTGAAAAGCTTAACCACTAGACCAACTCGGTGGGTACCTTGTATGAGTTTAATTATTATTATCTGTAGCCTGACACAAAATTTCCAAAAAAAATATTTTTGGTTAAAATTATCTAACATTGTATTTTTTTTTAGATTTTTTCATAAAATCTTTTACTAACACTCATACCAAATGTGTAAATCAGAAAACAATTGTCCGCAAGAATGAGAAAAGTTGGAAAAAAATGAGAATAGCTTATGATTAACTTTCTTTTTTTTTTAATTTGCATCACCTGAAATATTAAAAAAAAAAAAAAAAAGTTTCACCTAAGGAAAAATTGAAATGAAAATCGTTTCAAATAGTTTTATTCTTTTAAAAGTTTTATTTAAATATATTTTTGGTATCTAGATAAAAAAATCTCCCAAAATGGATTTCATAACTGGTAATTGTAATTCTGGTAATTTATTCTATTAAAATTTTTTTGTGTATAACAACATGTCTTGCATCTATTTTGAATGACAAATAATCATTGAAATTTGGTTCGTATAAAATGATATATTTATATTAACTCATTTGTACAAGAATCATTAAATCATGTTTTGGTTTATGCGTAGTAAAAAAGAAAAATCTGAAAAATGTAGATAATGGACTAATG
This sequence comes from Zanna intricata, assembly GCA_010016005.3. NCBI lineage: Eukaryota > Metazoa > Arthropoda > Insecta > Hemiptera > Fulgoridae > Zanna > Zanna intricata. The sequence goes on from JAAAKQ030481210.1 coordinate 14,922, forward strand.
TAATAATGGATGATTCAAAGCGAAATAACATTTTTCTTCGCTTTTATTTAAAGAAAAAAGAAAATCATTTATTGATGACCGTTGAAGATACTCTTATTTTCAACATTTTTCGATACGTTTTGTAGTTTGTGTATTTTTTTTTTTATGACGGGCATCGACTCTTTTGCTCATTTTGTCCTATGAGAATGAAAATTTTTAGCGTATGAAAAATGCCACGCCTGACAGGGATTCGAACTCAGGACTCTGAGAGGCTGAAAGCTATCACTCCGAACGTAGATCGGCTCTTGTACATTTATTGATTTTGTTAGTATTTTTTTCTTCATTGTTGCTATTGTTATCGTGTTTCATTTTTACTGTTGTTGTTTTAATGCAATTACTCTTTGTCGTATTCTTTCTTTGCATTTATCAATATTTGCTTAATTTGTCAGCGTTTTATTTTATTAAAAATATTCTTATATGAAATAAAAGTTCTATAAAAACGCTATGATCTCTTTTTAAGCCTTATATATATGTTAGTTATTAGGAAAAATCTACCGTAAAAAGTATTAGTATTAAAGTTTAATAAATGCAATGGTAAATATTCATTCAAAATTCACTTCTTGAATTTTAAGTGAACATTGGAACTTACAAACAAATTTATACATAGACATTCGTATTTATTAGATTAGATATTCGTATTCTATAGATAAAATTACATTTTTTTTTAAATGTACGTTTTACAGTCATTACCCTTTGAACATATCGGTTATTTACATATTGGCATTGGTTAGTTTCATTGATTTCAATGAAACTAAAGGCCCTGTAATTCCTTCCCAAAAAAAATTTCTTAGAATTAAATTATAAGTCTCAGTAGGGACATGACTAATGGATAATTGGGCAAACTTTTTTTTACATTGTATTTATTTGTTAGAGGTTACAATAATGGTCTCTGGAATCCATTTTCCGAACGATCAGTGCGGATATATGTTTGCTCAAGATAAGTACAAATCTTTAAAGATTTCAGTTTTCAGTTTGAATGAAAACTGAAAACTAATTTGTAAAAATTTCAAAAACGGGGGGATCTTACTATCTTTTGGAATATATTAAATTATTCAGACAAAGTCTTTTATTATGTAGATTTAACGAATCAGTGTACACCGATGTGCAGTATTTTAATACATATAACATTGAATTATTAGTCAAATTTCTTTACGCCTCGTACAGTTTACGGGTAGAGGAATCGATTTTCATTATTTATTAGCTCATATTTGAACGCACACGCACAAACATACACACATATTGTACTTATATATTTCTATAAAAAATTCTAAGTAAAGAAATAATTATTTTTCAATTTTATCTGTAATTATAGACGTAATTGTTTTAATATACTTTATAACAAAGAGTGTACAGAAGAGAATTGAAAAGTATAGACTAATATAGTGGCACTTCCTGTTGTGCAGAATAACGTTCCTCCTACCTAAATAGCTCAATATTACCCTTCCGTGCATTATTACAGAAAAAAAATAAATAAAAAAACAACTGATAATAACAGTAATAAGAAGAAAAAATAATACTATAGAACGTTTCCTAATTCGGTTACCTTTTTCTGTTCAAAAACCACCCTTTAAAAAAAACCCACACTTGATAGTGTATTAAAGAAAAAATCCATTATACGGTTTACAACCCTTATATTTAGAAGTAATATTTATAAAAAGTAACCACCAACAACCCTTTTATTATGTGGACAACATATGACGCCTCAAACCTTTGATATTTATTTCATTTTTTAATTCCTTTTCTTAAAAAAAACGTTAAGTGCTTTATATATATATTTTATTTAAGTTTTAATGGTTGTGGTTTTTTTTATTAGCCTTTTATGTTAATAATAAAATTATATGATACAGAATTTATTTTCACTTAATTCCTATCTTCAGTTTAGTTGTATGTTGTATTATAAAGTTAATAAATAGTATTACAGATTTTTTTAAAAACTATTTTGTAAAGTAAATAAAAATCATTAAACGGGTAAACCATATGTTTATATTCGTTACTAATAACCTAAAATTATAATATTTTTGTTATAAACATCTGGTAAATACTTCAAATATTTTGCCAGCACTAAATTTTATATATCCTCTAATTATGTTTAACTAATCTATGTATTAAGCTTTCACAAAATAAAATTCTTCATAAATACATAGAACCAATATACGCGTATATATATATATCCCCCCACTAGTATTTAGGTATATTGTATAGCTATATACTATAATACCGAATGGAAAGGCTACTATTCAGGACAAATTTTGCTTGTTACGACATTTACAGATTTTGACAAAACAACATCTGAAACAAAAAAATCTGATGTGAACTCTACATAACTTCCTTCAACAAAAATTCAAAAATAATACGACTCTTAAATTATAATTTTCAATTAATATTAAATAATAAGATGTTTCATTAGATCTATTACATATACATATAGGAAATAATGCCTATTAAATTATTTTTACAGATTTTTAAAATTTCGTAAAATTTCATTTCACTAAACTTCTGTTTGTTTAATTTTTTCATTTTTTTATTGTTATTGTTGAATTATTATTGATAGTAATTTTTTTTTTTACAATCAGGAGTTAATATGTATTAATAAATCCACATATTTAAATGAGAAAAAAGACAAAAAAAAAAAAACATTAAAAAAAAGTTAAAAAGAGGAAAATACAGATTAAGTCTGATTCGCACCGATGTGCCTTCTCATGTAAGATCCAAATACGAGTATTTCATTAATTAAAATTTTATTAGCTATAACTCAGGAACTAATGAAAATATGTACCACTTATAATATACCATTGAAAAGCTCTCAATGAGGACTTATTACTGCAGTTAAGAAAAAGTACAAAATGGAAATTTTTTTTTTGGATTTTGAGCTTTTTTCGACGCTTTTGATTCAGTCGATTGTAATAAAAAAAGGGAGGTGCACAATTAGATCTTAACAATAGTATTAAATCCAAATTTTCAACATTCTACTGCAAATCGTTTTTGAGTTATGCGAGATACGTACTTACAGATGTCACGCCGAAACTAGTCAAAATGGATTTAGGAATGGTCAAAATGGATATTTCCAGTTGAAATCTGAAAACCGAAATTTTTCGCGATTATAATAATTCCTTTACTTCGTACAAGAAAGTAAAAAAAAAAAAGAGAACAATTTTAGTATTAAAAAATCCACGAAAGATATAAGTAAATACGTATACATATATGTATATTGATATTGGTTTATTATCTGTTTTCACAAGGTACTTCAAGAAAATTGGGTGAAGACTTATGTTTAAATACGTAATACATATTTTATCCCTTCAAAACGACTTCCATAAAAGATTTTTGTATCATTTGATTCCATTATTTTTCTTACTTTTAGCAAAATTTTCAGCTTTTTGTATCCCTTATTGAATTTTTACAGGGTTTCAGGATTTTTTTAAGGAAAATCTTCGCCCATCTCTTGTGTTAAATGGCATATCGAAGTATCCAACTCAACTACATAACCGTTATTCTTATCTAGTGTAATGAATTTGTAGCTTTTCTGCTTACAAGTATGACAAGTTTGCTAATAGATTCTTACACAGATTTGATCTCTCCTAATTAATTAAAAAGAAACTGAAAATATTTTGTAGAATAACTGTTCTATATTATATACGATAATGTAATTATAATAACCATAATCATAATAATAACATAATCTCCATAATAATAATAATAATAATAATAATGTTTACTAACCATAAATTAATATAATTGAAACAAACACACACGCGCACAATTATACATCAGATTGTTCAGGTATAAGAGAGAGGTTAATGTTTTTTTCCTCTATATAAGGTTGATAAATCGAACCACTTAGTCGAGTAAAGTAAATTTGAGTGCTATCTGGGTTTCGTTTTCCTGTTAAAGATTTGTTGTCGGGTTGTATTATAAGCACATCCTAATTTGGCAATTCTATGATCACCGCAGTTTCGTTTACACCGACATTTCACGAAAAACAGTTATAAATAAATAATCAACATCTACATTTTAATAAATTACCTGCATACACTCCATTATTCACTCATTTGTGTAAATATCTTTCAAAATGTAAGGAAACAATTTCACTAATTACTTTGATAAAAATGATTTTTTTTTCTATTTTTTTCTGACTACAGGTATAATAATAGTCTGATAATACTTCTCAGAGTTTCACTAATTATTTAGGAAATTATCAATTAAATAAATACAATTTAACCTGTTTTCCCGGTAAAAATTTCGATAAACAAAAGGTCATATTGTGATTTTTTCATCATTTTCTTACTAAATACAATTATGTATAGTTAATTTTTTAGGGTTAAAGAAGGCTTTAAAAAAAATTAAACTATCATCTACATCTATTTTTAAAAATGTAAAAATATGTAAATTTGCTTACAATGAACTAAAAAATTGTTTTCGTACAAAAGAGGATTGAGATTTTTATTTACTTTTGGACAAACTAATGTTTATTAAAAAAAAGTCTTATGCTTAACCCGTTTTCAAATAATATTTACTTTTATTCACAGTGGTAAAAATTTATTCAGTAACGTTAGGAATAAATTTCAAATTGTGTCGAACAGTATGAAATGCTTCCATTACTCATTCTCTAGATGGTTTTTCAATAAATTCATAAAATTCTGGGCTATCTTCCACAAAAAGAAACACTTTTCTTCTTTTTTTTTTTTTGATCACCCATTTATCAAAATTAATATTAATTAACTTTGACGCTTATCAAACATTTTTTCGGTTATTCATGATTCTTTTCTTTAAGTCGTAATTAATTTCAAGTGGTTCACTCTTTTACAATAATGCGACTGCTTACTTTTCCTATCACAAGGAATTTTAATTTCTCCTTACCGGTTATGTTTGCACAAATAACAACCGTTATTTTATCCTTAGTATGCTTTCCTCCAAAATATTTATCGTCTTTGGAAGTAGGAGTTTTATTGGACAAACACTTAAAAAAAAAACTTCAGTTTCACCCATGTTGATACATTGTTGACTTCATATGTTTTTTAAAACGATTCTCAGAAATGTGTTTTTGGCATTTTTTGTTTCCGGTTAACAGCCATTAAGCTGGTTGGCAGTAGCTCTCCACTCCTATCACTCTTCTCTCACCCTTCTCTCTTATCAGCTTTTATCTTTAGTTCCCAGTCTGAAATATAGTTCATCTGATTTATGAACTCCAAACGTGGTCTTCCCCTACAATTTTTCCTTTCCATCACTCCTTCTATTACTTTTTAACTAGGCCTTGGCGTCTAAGAATATGTCCTATTAGTTGCACTCTTCTTCTTTTCAGTTGTTTTAATAAGATTCTCTCTTCATTAGCTTTCCTAAATACCACCTTATTTGATATATTTTCTATCCAACTTATCTTCAGGATCCTTCTGTAAAACCATGCTTCAAAAGCTAAAAGCCTCCTTTTTTCAACCTCACCGATTGTCTATGACTCACTCCCATACAATGCAATACTCCACAAAAATGTTCTTAGTAAATTCTTTCTCAACTCAAGGCTAATAGTATTTGATGTAAACAAATTTTTCTTTTTGTGAAAGGTAGTCTTTGCCTGATGTATTCTGCTCACTATTTCTTTTCTGCCTTTTCTATCATTTGTTATTTTACTTCCTAAGTATTTAAACTCTTCTACTTCCTGAACAGCTTCACCTCTTAATTCTGTGTTATTTTATTTCCTATAATTTTGCTATATTTTAACATGTTAATTATTATATATTTAAATATATGATTTTATTACTAGTATTTTTATATATTTATTTACATTGTTTTATAATTTTTAAAATACTTGTTCATGTTCCAATTCAATCTGAACGTTTTAAAGTAAGTTTCAATTGCATTTCATTATTAGGGAAATTATTAAAAATACTTGCAAGTGTATATTTCATACAAATTTATTACAAAAAAATTTATCATCAACTGCTGTAAACGAAATTTTATCCCTAAAATTGTAAAGGATATTGCACAGTAAATCACAAAATTCAAGATTATTCAAGTTTTTATTGGGATTGGAAAGATTTTGTAAATTTATAACAATTTAAATGCAGTGATATCTGTACTGTTTTCCAAAAACTGTTTTTGAACCTGAAAAATGAAAGTATTTTCAAAAAACCTAGTGTTGCATAACTTAAAACGAATTAATTTTTAATTATGACTAATTATAGTTATTATTAATTTATTATTTATTGCAAAAATTTTTTACAAGCAGAGGTTAGTAATTATAAATAAATCAATATATTTAAATTAAACAGAAAAAGTTAAAAAGAAGGAGGTGAGTATGATTCTAACCGATGTGCCATTCTCTTGTAAGATCCAAATATTTCATTGATTACAATTTTATTTGGCTATAACTCTGGAACCAATAAAAATAAGTACCACTTATAATATATCGTTGAAAAAATCTCAGTGAGGGCTTATTACTGCAGTTAAGAAAAAATCTAAAATCCAAAGATTTTTGGATTTTGGGTTCTTTTTTATGTTTTGTTTTTGACAGTCGATTGCAATAAAAGAGGGGAGGTACACAACTAGGTGTTAATGCAGTCCTAATAAAAAAATTTATAATCCTATAGCTAATCGTTTTAGCGAGATAAAACGAAATTTTCACAGTACTTTATCACAATACTTTCTTTACATCCTACAACGAAGTAAAAAGAACGTCAATAATAATTTCAAAAAGATTAAAAAAGGTCGAAATTTGAAAAATCAGAATTAAAAATTTAATTGTTGATAAAATCTTATTATTTTTGAATCAATTAAAAGATGGACAAATTAATAAATTTCCAATTTTATGATTTGATTTCTTCACATTTATTCAAAGGTAATTAGTATTATAATATTTAAAATGACATTAGAAGGAATAAAACCAAATTTCATTATCCAAAGTAGCTTCTTATTTTTTCTTTTCTTTATGGTATTGAAATGGTTAGTTCTATATATATATATAATAGTTCTTTATTATATATAAACCAGAGAATGGTTTAAAATAAACCACCCCCCCCCAGATGTATCAATAAAAGCCAGAAAATCAGAAGATACAACTAAAGATATAACTACCTAGGTTTTGCAGATGATCTAGCCTTTTTAGCAAATAGCTGAAGCTAAAGCATTTAGGATTTAGCTGAAGCCAGAGTCCAATTAACCTCACTAGAGGACGTAGCTGGGTAAAAAGGGTTAAAAATATCTGATGAAAAAACAAAAATAATGGCCTTTGATCCCCTGGTACTAAACCATATAATTATAAATGGAAAGTAGAACTAGTAAAACAATTTAGATGGCTTGGTGAAATCATTACCCGCAACCTTAACGATAAACCAAATTGGAAACTAAGAGCAAATAAACTCATTCACACAAAATAACATTAAAACAACTTATAACAAGAAATGTCTCTCAATAAACACTAAAATAAAGCATTATAAA
>JAAAKQ030481221.1:0-22388 GCA_010016005.3 Zanna intricata
CAATTGAGCAATATGAAATTTATTTATACCAAAATCCTCCATTTTTAACATAGAATTGTTCAAAGTAATCAGGTTTTCACTATAGCAATAAGTTTAAGGCCTAAAGGTAATAAAGTAGTTTTAAAGGTATGGTCTTAAACTTTTTTCTGACACTGTATATATTGATTTTATATTCCTAAACTGTTTTTTACTGTTATAAATTTCTCTATATAAATTGTTTTTCATAAAAGTCATTTAAAAATACGTAACTATACACTAGCTAAAATTTTGTTTCCTTAAATTCTACTTAAGCCAAATTGTTTTCAGAAAAAAAAAATTATTCTATTGAGTGAAATAAGAATTTTTCATAAATACACATGATCACATTAATTGTTAGATCTGACTATACATCATCAAATACCTTCAATACTAATAAACAAAAGATTGAACCATCAATTTGAATTTCATTTGTAACCGATAAGAATCAACAGAAGCAGGATAAACATTCCTAAAAAAAAAGATTTTAATTTCGAAACTCATACACTTATTGGAAGGAGGCAATGATCAGATAATAAGATATATTTTTTTATGTATAATTTAAAAGAAAATTTATAAATTCAATAAGATATAAACGAGGTAATATAGAAACATCCAACACTCATCTCTACTTGATATCACTTCACCAAAAAAAAATATGAAACCATATAAAATATTTAATAAAACCAATATGAAATATGGACAATTCTGATAAGGCCATGGTTAAGACAATATCATTTACATGAAATATTTTATACAGAGTTCAATTTTTATTCTTGATCGAATATGTTGTATGTAATAATTAGTGCTACATAGTGGTTGAGTTTCAGCTATAAATATATTGTCAAGGCGGACAAAAGAAAATTATACACACGATTATATAAGTTTATTATAGTTAAAGATGTGATAAATCTCCAAGTACAACTGGAACAATATATCAAATTTATTTTATACTTACAAATAAATGACTTGATATCAGATGAACAATGTGGAACACAAATCTCATATAACCAGGGATTAGCAACATCTTACCAGCATTGCACACACCTAACATCACAGATAAATAAATATATTTGTTATATTTAAGTACAATAATTAAAAGCCTAACAAATCTGAGATAAAGAAATTTATATATTCTTTACCAGGAATATTAAAAAAACAACTTTTTAACTTGGAACATAGATATAGTTTGTTGTAGAAAACATGAGTCAAACCATATCTTGGATAAAACAGCAGAAGAAATGACTACTGATATTAAATTGTTTTCAGCTAAGCAAAGGTAATCTGTCAGCAACTAACTGTTAATGCCCTGTGATTTCATTCAGCAAAAATATTGGGTTTTTGCATGTTTTTTTCTTATTAAAAAAAAAAAAAATAATAAAAATGAATTCATCAAAAGCCAAAAGTTATACGCAGGATTTAAGCTGAATTTATAAAAAGTATCACTGAATTCTACATTTGAATAGCTAATAATATGTTTATAATAAAAATGCTGATTACAAAAGAAACATTTCACAAATAATAAAGTATACATGTATTTATTTGTTTTCAAAACTAATAATCATTTTTCGTATCAAACATCCCTAAACCTTTCATTTTAACAAAATAAAAGATGAAACTATATTAACTACTACAATAAACATCAAGCACAATAAACTGAAAACCCCTTTTTAAGCGAAAATAAAAATAAAACTCGTGCAACTATTAGAATGAACAGAATATGAATGTATTTAAAAAAAAGAAAAAATATAACTAAAGTCAAAATAATAATTTATCAATTAAATTTACATAAATTTGATATAAAATAGATCCTCTTTTTAAATTGAATTAAAAAAAAAGAAAGTAAACTTTTCATCTTATCTAATTACAATTCAATTTTAAAACTATTAACAAAATTAATAAATATCTCATATATTTCTGTTCATTCTTTACAAAGTACAACTTTCAAAAGCTTAAAACAAAATTATTTTGCAAAATTTTTGAATGCACCTTAGTTGTTCACCGTGACTGATATTACAAAAATAAACTTACTTTTCTTAATAATAAGAAGGAATACTAGTTCTTTAAACTAAATTTTATGTAAAATAAAAAAAAACATCATTATGAACAAGAAAAAAGAAGAAATTCCAAAAAGGTTGAAACGAATAAAATCGTAAAAATAGATTAAACAATGTTATGTTTATTCAAAACAACAATGTGACATTCATTCAAAATATGTTAATATGGTAATTTTTTTTAACGATTAATTATATTTTCTGCTATATTGCTGTTTTATAAATAAAAATGATAAAACAGAAATAATTAATCTAATGGCAATAAATTAATTATCAAAAGAATTTATTTAAATTTGTAAAAATCTAACATATCAGTTATAGAATAAATAAAAAAGGTTGACACAAAATTTATATAAATGTTCAAAAACAATATTAAAAATATTTATCCAATTAGGGAAAAAGTTATAGCTTGAAGGACGCTGAATAAACAAGGAGCATACTGTGCATGGATTTAGGGGGTTAACATAATGATCTTCTAGAGACCTACATTCAAATAAGTTGCTGGTTTTATTTGGTATAATGTACATTAAAAATGGTAAGTATCTGATAAATATACAACACTTCCAAAATATTTTTTAACACTTGGTTTTATTTTTGTAAAAGGTTTTGGGTGTATGACCACCTCTAAACAGTTTAGGGGCAACACTAACGTTCATTTCTGCTAGGTGTATCACTATATATCAATATTATTTAGGTTTTATATTGCGTAAAGAAAATTATCCTATACTTATTTTAATTCCCTATTTATTTAAACAATCACTAAAGAACACTGGTATCCATGATCTAGTTGGTATATCCCGAAACTTATGACACCAGCTTGGACTAGAAATAGCTAACAGTTCATAAAATGTTTCTCAGCAAGTGAATATATTATATGAAAATGAATTTTTGTAATATTTATTATTCTTTTATAATAACATAAATATTCAATACTTTCTTTTCAGCACTTTGATTAGAAAAGTATATTTTCCCTTCCCCAAAAATTGAAAAAGCTATCTTATTATTAAGATATTTCATACCTTTTAACTGGTTTTTTTTTATGTCTTTCTAGGCTTACTAGTGGTACAACAGACTCCCCCCCAAAAATAAAATAATAATGGTATGTGGGTAATATTGGAAGTGGAAAACCAATCAAAGGTAAAAATATTGATTATTTTGAATCCTTTGAAACTTTTCAGTTTAATTTCCCCTATTATTTTTCCATTTTATAAGAATAAATAGCCAATGCCCGGAAAGCATTACAACTTTTGTTCAGTTTTTTTTAAATCTTTCAGATAATGTTCAAATTATTTTATTCTTTTATGTAAGATAAATTCAACATTACTTTTAAAGAAAAAACAAAAACCAAACCTTAACTTTGAAATCAAAGATAAATTGTTAAAGATTTGAAATAAATGAACTTCCTAAATATTATAAAATTCTTTTGAAAGTTATACAATGTATAAAAAATAGCCAAAGAAGGCAAATAATATTTACTTCTTTAATTGGCCCAATATACTCCCAAGATGTTAGTGCAGTGGAAACCTTGGTGCCTGCAGCAGGGTTCGTGTTCAACTCCTCCAGAAGTAGTTCATAATCGCCATCAGACAACAGACATCTATTTTGTTTGTCATAAATAACAAGATCGGTTCCAAACTGATGCCAGCTCCCATTATTAGATGCTTCTTCAATACCATTTACACCAACTGGTTTACCAGTACCGTTAAGTTTTTTCTTCTTCTGCGCTGGTTCTAAAACAAAAATATAATTATTAATACAGATTATTTATTTTTGTAATGTTACTTATCTGTATGTTACTTACCTCTATCCTATCTTGTTAAATAATAAATAAAAAATAACTGATTTTACTGATACAATAATGAACTTATATTAATAAAACATTCATTAAATGTTATTAGCTTCTGAAAAAATTGATAAAAAATTAATAAATGAGAAATAAAATTAATAAAAATACAAAATAAGAATTACAAACACTACTCCTAATAAGTAACAAATCTTCTTACATTACAGAAATCTGAATAGTCACTGTTTCAAATTTTAAAAATAAAATAACACCCAACTGAAACAATATGTTGAATTCTTACGGATTTATTTTAAGATACAAATAATCAAATTAAAAGTAAAAAATTCAAGTAAATTCAAGGTCATAACGTAAATTTTATGGTGTAAACAATTACATTAATCACCTACATAAACTCCAAAAAGATATGTAAACTGCTAATCTGAAAGATTTCAGTATATATTATTTAGTACAAATAACTATTATAAAGTATAACCACAGCTTATCAACATTTTAAGACTTTAAAAGGAAAGAAAAAAAAAGTATGTTTATTAAAATATAGGCTACATCTATTTATGACTGGTTAAATTTACATTCTCTTTGAACAAAAGAAAAAAAAATTCTCTTTATAATAAATTCTCATGTGTGTATTTTAAACCAATTAATGACAGGAGACTGTATTTGTATTTTAGGAGGAATAGAGAGAAAGTGTGACTTCATACAATAAGCAGCTCTGTGGTAAAATTGCTCTGACAGACAGCCATTAAACTTCTAAAAAAAATATCCAAGAATGTACTGACTCAAAAGGTTCCCATTATTCTTAGCATCGACTTAAACAGAGAAAGAATCAAGAATAAGGCAAGGGAATGAATAGCAAGCAAGATTGACCCACTTGAAGCACGACACAGAATCAACAACCAAAGAAAATAAATTTTAACACCTTCTCCAGATAGTAGGTGTCCATTTAATCTAAAACCAATCAATAAAAAGAGCCACAGAATTTTTACCTCCACGGGAACAACACAAAATTTATTAACAATTTACAATCATTAGCTTAAATATGCTGCAACAAAACTGCTTTTCCTCCCGAAGCTAAAAAGTCAACCACAGACTTCTCAATGGAACAACATCCTTGCAGCTGTTTTGGTGTTCATTTGTATTTGACATACCCATAGACCATTCTGTCAATCCCTAAAGGAGGAAATACATTACAAACTTTGGCTTAAATTTTCCACTTCATCAACCTCTAGAGTGAAGTGGTAGGATCTTCTTTCATCTGTAATGTTCCAAGTTCAAATTCTGGACAGGCTTGGAATTTTTCATAAGAAACATTTTCTCATCCATAATCCACAAACCTGAAGGCTTACAGGCTTTATAGTCTGTATCAGCTTATATAAATTCCCTAAGAAATCATCTAAAATGAAGACAATTTTCTATTAACTATGATTTTTTGTTTGACTTGTCTATACAAAAAAAATTTTGATGAAGAGAACCACAGAAGTACACAAACCATGAGCTATTACTGAAATTTACGACAATACACAAAAACGTAAAGATTTATGGTAGCGACCCCAATATTACTGAGGATCCTCAAACTTTTCAATATAAAACAGCTCAACCACTCACCAGAGTACATAAGCTTTTCTACAGCAGTTGTAGTTGTTTATTCAAAAATCTCTTCTATTATTTATTTAGTTGTAATGGTGCATTTTTACTTTAACTTTTTAATCATAAATCATTTGTTTTTAATATGGCGATCGCGTAAAGTAATAATAAAAGAATAAAAGGTAATCATCGGCATATGCTCCTGATCTGATAATATACAATTATAAAAGAATACTCCTTACAAAAATAATAAGCATTCCTGAAGTAAATAATAAATTAGAGTAACATAAATTCTAAATTATACTGACAAAACAAAGTAAAAACTAAAAATCAAATTAGAATCCAAAAATATAATAAAATATTACAAAATGCACAAAAAGCAAACATACACTTTAAGAAATACATCAATATGCATGTTTCCTTTTAACTGATGTTGAGACCGCATCAAATTAATTTCTTCGACCTTCAACTTCATCTTCAGAGCTTCATTTTCTCCAAACATCAATCCAGCAATAATATAGATAAAACTGTCTCATTCTTTTTGATTAAAAAAAAAGTAAGCAAATACAAATTTACTTGCATTTCTTTTACACCCACATACCAAAGTGAGATCGATCCACCGATGAAAATTACAATTCAATAAACTTTAAAATATCTCCTTTTCTAAAAACTTGTTCCAAATTCTACTTAGAATATCCCAAGAACAACGGACCAGATCGGAAACTTCTTGAAAAATAAAGTTATAATTATGCAATCTAAAACAAATGTACAATAAACAAACCATATATTTATCCTAAAACACATAACTATTATCTCCTTACATTTAAATAATGATCCTTTTTTAAATTTTCATAAAACTTAAATTAAATTTGAAACAGTTTAAATCATAATCATAAACCCTTTGTACACTAGAAAAAAGCAACAAAATAATCACTCAAAACAAATTTTTACTTCAGGGAACATGATTCTGGCAATAAATTAATTTTCTGAGGATTTTTATTTTTTATACATAAACATTAAGAACAACATTTTTATGATGCTAAGTGACAAGGACCCTTTCCACCCTTGTCATTATGCGTTTTAAAAACTTTTATATATTAGTGTTTTTAATATTTTGTAATGGTGATTTGGAGAGTGTTTAAGTGATGTGTATTTGATTGTTTAACATTTCATAAGAAATGATTTTTGATTTTAACTGGCATGAAACATTTACACCCTTGCCATTTTATGTTTCTTTTGTGATTTTAATCCAACAAGACAAGACTGTTTATTAGATAATCTATATTGACAAATCTGCTGACTATGCCGCTCCTGTTTTTATCAGGGAGGGAAAAGTATGTTTTCCCTTTTTTTATGTGGAAGGAGCTAATGACCATAGCAGTTGATGCCCCTAAAACCTAAAAAAATAATTATTTTTCTTTAAGAATATGATAATTCCCAATTTCTTCCTCATAAAAACTGTACATTTTCTCATAAGTACAGTAGGATGAACTACTTTTTAAAATTAAAATTTTAACTGATATTGACATCTGTAGCTATTAGCCACTAATATTCTCCAATTAGTATTATTAACTTCAGTGATCTATAGAAACACTTAAACACATCTAATTTCCAGCTTATGGTACCACTATTATTAGTCCTAAAAATATATATATGCTGCTGGAATTACATATGCGGCAGGAAATCTAACTGGAACTCAAAACGCGTTAATTTTTTATATGGAGAAAAAATAATAAAATGCTTGATTTAAATAAAAAAAGCAAATGTACCTAATTCTTCTGAATAACAGTAAAATCACATCCTAGAAATGTTTCAATCTACCAACAGCTTGAAAACTATTAATGTTATATAAACATATTGCTAGCAAGATAAAAAGATCAATTACAACTCGTTCACTTTGCAGCATGAATATTCTTGCTTTTCTTCCCAGTTTCAGATTTGAAGAGAATACAGTTGGATATAAATTAATCTTTGATATAACATTTTTTTATGCAAAACAGAATATGGTCTAAAAAAATAAAATATTTACAAAAAGGACTTATTTTAATTTTATAAAATAAAATTTTCTTTTAAAAATGTTAAAATAACAGTACCTGAATCGATGTCGCTATTTGGAGTTAATATATTCGACGACATTGCTCCAACCCTAAGCAACAAATGGTATGATTTAACTAGATGACCGTTAGATAAACTAAATGACTCTGTTGGTATAGAAACAGCTGGTGCCTTTGGAGGAGGATAGTCTTCTGAAGGATTGTATGGAACATAACTAGTACCAAGTGATACCTGGAATAAATTAAGTCTCATTTCAATACAAATAAACACAACAGAAAATATAATTAAATTATGATTAAAATCTACTCTATCATAGTACTAATCACTCCTTTCATGACATTTTACAATAAAAACTCTATCTTACGACAAAAAAGTTCAACAAAATGTTCTTATTAAAATTCTGTATTATTAAGTAGTGAATTTACATTTTAGAATTGAATGCTGTTCTATAACTTAATTAACAGATACAACTGTGAAACGAGTTATGCAAATTATATAAAACAAAACTACACTGCTGATTTTTACTATTATTCCAGAATATCTACTACAATGAAAATGTTTCAAATAAATTTATTAACACTTATTTTTAACAGTTCAATTTAATTAGATGCTCTTATCTAGAATATACTTTATATAGCAATTATCACATAAGGGGTTTTAAATTTAATCAAAATGTTTAAAATACTGTTTTTTTATTTCAAGTCTAAAAAAAGATTTATTTTCATAAATTCCTGTTTAGTTTATTACACATTCAAGCCATACAGGGTTAGAATTTCACAATCATTAGTTGTATAAATAACTTTACAATTAACGTTGTAAATATAAAATGATTTTCTTTTTTTTAAACTATATATAAGTATTCATTATGAACTAAAAGCAAAATAATTATAAATTGCCTAATTAGTTTTTTCTAAAATATCACAATGTAGCTACTAGTTGTTAAAAAAATCAATATTACAATAAGGAAATGTGAACTAGACAAACAAGAAATTGAACAAAGGTAAACTAGTAAACACATTGATATATACTAAAAATGAAAATCCATATCTTTGTCTGTAAAAACTTACAGTCATTACAGGACATGAAACTTCTTTCCTCTTCTTATGACAAATCTTCAATAATAATGTTTCTACTTTAACAGGTTCTTCATGACATTCTCCTGGAAAAAATAAACTTTAGTAATAAAAAATAAACTGCAGTAAAATAATGCAATTTTCTAATCATCCTATACAATACTTTACTAAAAACCAAATCAACTGATTCTAAACATTAAGATCAAAGAATACCATTCATAACCAATTTTTGTTTCAGAAAATTCAACCTCTTAATTTCTTAATTTTTTATTTATGTAGTTTTATTTAATATAAAATGGAAGATAAGCCTATTCATGATGAAATAAATCTTGAAAATATGCCTCTAAATGTGATGCCATAATGTTTGCCTTATGGTGCTGTGTTGTGGGGTTTGTTACAATACAATTCTCTTAAAATTTCCACATGATCATTCTCACTTAGCATCCCACCGTGGTTTGAATTAGGTTCTGGACAGTATGTGACAATTCTCTTAATGAAAATAGAGTTAAGTTCTGAAGAACAAATGGCCTGCAGATATTAAATTATGTTTTAAATTTGTAAGAGGTTTTACCAACATTTTAAAAATGTGGGAAGGAATGTGTAAGTCAAACACATGACTAGGTTTAATTATTTTAAATTAGGCAGAATAACAGATGAGGGCAATGAAAAATTAGAAAATTTGGCTACATATACTAACCACAATTGAACTGAAAAAGTCAGGATTAACATCTACGAAGTAGTAATTTGTTAAAACTTGTGACTTGATTCAAAATGAAAAATTGGCAATACACCACATTGCACTATAACCTCTTCTCTGCTTACTGACTAATTAACAAAAAAGAAAACGTGTTGTAACACACCCTCCTATAAGAGCCTTGTTGCAATCCAACATCATTTCATTGATGTAATAAATCTGAGAAGATTTTTTTTTAATTACTCGTATAAAGTAATTTAATTTACCAGTATCATGGTAGTCAACAGATGATGGAATAGTTGAGCCATCGTGTGCTGTATATTAATCTAATACTTTATCTTGCCTCCCAAAAAAATAAAAAATAATGTTGTTATTGACAAGCACTAATGAATTCTGAATGATTTATATTCTTAGTCTTTTAAAAAATATAGGCACCAAAAATAGTAAATTATTTATTATAATCCTATATATGTACCATAAAAAATAAGTTCAAAAAAAAATCTTGAACCGAGATAAAAGTAGGTAAATTAGAATGTATTTTTTATGCTGAATCTTAAAATGAAATCAAATTTTCTTCATCACCATCAGATTTTTAGTTATGATCCTTAAACATATTGAGAAACTTCATAAATAATAAAATACAAAAATAATAATAATTACAATTAAAATTCCTATCTTTATTTTGCAGGAATTTATATTTAATTTCTTTTTCTTATTTTCCTTTTATGTTTAGTGAAGTCTTCTCTTTTTATCATCCAGCAATAGTCACTCATCATAGATTTATCCCATCTGCCATGATAATGTTGTTCCATCTGTAATATAACCTGGTACCTTTCTCCTTATTCGTCGCTGATTTCACCCAAGTTTTAAGGGAAAAAGTTCAAATGAGAATGTTAAAAAAAGGAATTTTCAGTGACATTCAGCAGCCTCAATTTTTGTAGTTCACTAAGATTTCATTTATAAGCTGATCACATTTTTCAGCTTTTTTGTTTCCAACATAAAAACCAGTAACGATTTTAGGATTCAGTTTGCAGTCAAATATATTTTCCCAGCTTAATTTTCTTATTTGTGGCCTGATGAATATTCCCTCTTTAAAAACTGGCTTCACTCAATCGTAAAAAACCTCAGCTAAATATCTAATGCTGTCTCCATCTTTATTTAACAATTTTACAAAATTCTTCATTAGGTCTAGTTTTATGTGCAGAGGTGGTAAAATATTACAATCTGCTTTGACATGGGGAATACTGACAACATTTTCCTTTCCTGGGGTAAACTGATTTACTTTTGGCCAGTCTTTAACTGTGTAGTATTTATCTGTAGCCCAACTATCTCAAAAACACAAGAAAGATGTATATTTTTTAAAGCCAATCTCGAGATTGAGAAGAAGCCATATCACGCTTAGGTAAGCAATGAGTGTTCATGATACTTAATAGCTTTTTAAATTTTTGACGTACTTTCATCAATTTCTTTCATTCCTACAGCATATGCTACTGTTATAGAAGAATAAAACTTAATCAAGTTACGCAACAACACTGCCTTTAAGCTTCTTTTTGATGAGTCTATAAACAAATGCCAATCATGAATAACATATTCAATGTACAATTCAGACATGAACCTCTCCTCCTAACATCATGGCAAGAACAAATTAAACCATTTCTTCTGAAGTATTTCAGTAAATTTTTGTTTCGATTTCTATATATTGAAATTTTAGTATCCTTGTTTAATAAATTCCATTCTTTACGACATGAACCTAGGAGTTCTGCACATTGTTTTAACAAATGCAAGTCACGAATTAGGTCACTCAGTTCTGCTGTGTGATGAGGTGAGGTTCAGTATTTGATTCTTATGGAATGTAATTAATATATATTGAAGTTGAGGATTCATCGGTTGTGCCTTCTGGGGAATCAAAATTTCTTTCCAAGAAGTTGGAACAATCAGAATCAGTAAATCAACGCTACGAAGTACTACTGGTCTCAAAGCTGAACAAACATTTAGGTATGCAAAACTGCTTTTAATGTTTAAATTGAAACCAGTAACATTTGTTAAGCAAAGGTAGCAGTTATCATATAAGTTAACAGGCTCTTGCCAAATCGTCAAAAGGCAAATCCTCTTTTTTCCTTTAAACTACTGGGTTAGTTTAACGTAGCACTTGATGCACGCATGTGGATCCTAGGATTTATCTTGGTCTCCTAAGGAACAGTAAAAATAATACGCAGTTTTAAGCACATTCAATACTGGTTTTCACTGACTTTTTATGGTGAATTCTTTGCAAGTAACAAAAAATATTTGGAGAATTTTTGCAAGCCCTATTTTCATTCATTGTAAAATTCAAAATGTTTTAATAAATAAATGTAAATATTATTGTAATACTCAATTATAAAAATAATTAAGTTTTAATTTATACATATTTAATCACTTAAAATACATTTTTAAAATTGTTTCAATATGGAGTGCAAGAAAATGGGCCTGCACAACAAATCTTGATGTTCAATAAAATAATACCCAAAGTTGTTATAAAAGTCTCTCACTGAATTTATGACATATCTTATGAAACAACCTTAATAATATATGTATGATAAAGTTACTACAACTAAAAACACAGCAAGTCACACCAAGAGCTGAACTCATATTGAAGAAAATTTCATCACGTCGAATTACTCATTACTCGACATGAAATCACTCATATGTCTATACATATCTGGCTTGACATGAAATGACATCATTCGACTATTATGTATCAAATATAGGTCTACAGCATGCATCACAATATAAATTCAAATGTGAATAAGCAAACAAACAGATGTACTAACTTATTTATATTGTTTGTTCCACGAATGATGGAATTAATAAATTTATGGGGTTGTAACTTTAAGAACAATATGTGATGGATTTATTTCGGAATACATATTCAGATTCAGCATATAAAATACTATATAAAACACCTACTCCCTTTTCAGTTCCAATTTTTATGTTGGCCCGTGTAATCTTTGTCAGATTCGCTCAATAAAGAGATATGACAATCAACAAAAAAATATAATCCTCTTTTAGGCTGATAAAATACTCTCTTTTTCTGTTTAGCCTCCTAACTACTGTAAGGTATTACCTCAGAGGATGAATGAGGATGATGTGTATGAACGTGAAGTGTGAAGTGTAGTCTTGTACATCTCAGGTCGACCACTCCTGAAAAGTGTGGTTAATTGAAACCCAACCACCAAAGAACACCAGTATCCACAATCTAGTATTCAAATCTGTATAAAAATTTGGCTGATAGAACACTAGATAGCAATAACAAGGCTAGTTTCATTAAATTTTCAGTTCTCATTCATCAATTTATAAATTTAATTAACTGTACACAATGAATTAATTTTAATTAATCAATAATAATAAATGAATTTCTTAATTAAGCTTACTTTTTTTATCATAAAACCCAAGAAATGTAAGGGTCATAAATCCTATAAATGGCTGTGTAACACAAGGTGTCTGTTGTCGTAAAACAACTTGTTCCAGTAATGAATCGACTTTGAAATTTGCTCTTTTCTTATGACTTCTTGACATCCTTTGTCGCATATAACTTAAAGTACGATTAAGAAAAACAGGCTGTAACAAAAAATAAATCATCTTAAAATTTTATAATTAGCTAATTCAATTTAAATACACTAATACCTATTACAAAAAAAAAAAAAAAAAAAAAAAAAGTCAAAAATTTCTGTTAAAATAAAGAATTCATTAACACCAACTCTCATAGCTAGTAAATAAGTTATGCTTAAAGAGATGCATTATACCGTTGTTATAGTGTTAATGTCATTAGACCGGTTCATGAATTTTCCATTTCATTGATCATTCAACCTTTTAATTTCATATTAATTGTAATGAGTTTATAACTCAAGTAAAATAAAAATAAAACAATAAATGAACAACTTAACAATTTTTATAAATACAAAATTTTAAATGGGAGTCACACAAAAAACTTCTATTAATAGGTCTTGTCAAATTTACCTGGCTTATATTTAACTGGCTTATGTAATTACTTCATAAAAAATAGTGTAACAAATTTTTAAATAAATAAAACATAGTTGAAATATTTTTAAAGAGTGGATTGCAAGAAGTAAATCAATAATAGTAGATTTTCTGATCACAAAGTTTTTATTTTAAAACTATAATTTCAATTTAAGTAATCTGAAAACGTTTAAAAAACAATAACAACAGATGAACATAAACATACAAGCATATTTTATAAACAATACAGAGATGATTTTTACTAATTTTTGCATTAAAACAAACAAAAATTCTTTTGGGTATAAGCAGTACCATATACTCCTCAAGATATTTTCTGCAGTACCATTAATCACACAACAGAGAGAAGCATTTAACTTGTATTGTTACTTTTGGTTTTCAATTTCCAAATCATAAAGAATAGTTTAACTACAGATAATTTTACCTTGTGTTTCATGCCAACTTGAAATGACTCTAGGGGAAAGGATCCCATACTATGTTGTAAATGAAATCCGGATTTTACAGTGCAACTGAATCTAGATGTAAACTAATAACAAAAACGATAAAAAAAAGTTATTGTAAGGTAACAGTAATAAAAGCGCTAGTGTTTTAAATATTACTAAGTGAAACCTCTGAAGAATAATAATTTAGATAAATCTGATGGAAAATTATGCAAAACACTTCACTACACTACATAATTAATGAAAATAACATAATTAAAAAGTAAATTAATACATGCAAACTTATTTTATTGCATATTACAGTAATAAAGCAGCAAATTAATGCAGAACAAAAATTTTAGACAATATGTTTTTAACGAAACACATACATACCTAATGAGAATGACATAAGCAGAAAATATCACATAAAATAAAGCACCATAACTCTTTTTAGGGTTGTATCATCCATGTTGGAATGACTATAACAATCTAATTCAACCTATTATAATGTTAAAAATTCTTGAAGCACATCAATTCATAGCAACTTAAAGATTGATAATTTAATGGTTATGTACACCATTACCAGTACATTTCCTAACTTTATGATGTATCAGGTTTACTCGACAAAAATTAATCATGCGTGTAACAACCACAATCTGTAGGTTATAAAAGTTTAATTTCACTTATAATAAAGTCAATTTTACAAAAGGTAGCCTATCATTAATTTTATGTCTGAAATAAAGAAAACTGTTCAATAAAAATAAAAAACTATGGCAATAACATGTCAAATTAAAATAGGAACGAAGCAATAAAGAACTTTCTGGCGATTAACTTTTTTTTGGTGTTATATAGGTAAAATAAAGCTAAATAAAATATTAGAAGAAATTAATACGGTAGATGCGGCAAAATACATTTAGATGAAAGACATACTTAGCGGTGCTGATAAGTTAGCTCAAATCAAGGATGGTGTAAGTAGTACATTGTTGAGATCATTGCTATTTTCACATACTCACTAGGAGCTTGCCCACAATTTCAGTTCTCTTGTTGGCAGACAATTAGTATTGTCATCTATGAAAAAACAATTTCAGGTGTTCACTATAAATTTTAAAAACAAAACCGCACAACGAACCAAAGTCAAACCGGATAAGTATTATAGTGGGTCACTCTTTTGAAGCAGTTCACGAATGGTTTGGTTATTTTAGGATTGATGATATGAGCACAAGCAACACTGAATGTTCCATATGTCTTAATAAAGTTATAACTGCGACAGAATATTGAAAACATTATGATATATAGAAGATGGAAGGTAGAAATTACATAAAATAGCTACAACTATAGGCATTTCAAATAAAGGTGCATCATATGTTACACAAATAACTACAAATGAAAAGAATATCTGCAAGATGGGTCCTACTGCTTGCTCAGTGTTAATCAAAATTGTGAGGAAGTAGAAACTTCTAAGTGCAGTTTAGGGCTGTTTCAATATAACAACTTTTGCACGATTTCATAATGGCTGATGAAATTTGGATAATAACTAACGAACTGATATCAAAGAATAGTCAAAACAGTGGATTGCAATAGGGTAACTTGCACCAAAGATGGGAAAAACTATTCCATCAGCAAGGAAGGTGATGGTCACTGTCTTTTGGCATGTTTATGATATAATTTTTATCGAGTATTTGGAGAAGGGTAAAATATAAACTTATGTATATATTGTATTCAGTTAACTTGTAGAGTGAAGAATAAACAAATGTTGCATTTGGGTTAGTGTTTCGTCATGTTTCTGCTGAGTCACGTCCCTTGTATCAGTGCCGATTCACAATACGGCTATATCTATATGCAACACAATATCATTACTCATATTAGTACTGTATAATTAATCAGTCATATTTCACTTATGTAATCAAACGTTAATAAACTTAAGAGTATTGTCTTTAAGTTCTATTAAAACCCTTTTAATAAGATCACTTTTTTGTTCTCATGTTCAATCTTGAGATACTTGTGAATCGGCTGCCTGAACATTTATACATGCAGTTTGTTAACTTCAATACTATAAGCTAACTGAATTTGGTATAGGCAATAATATACATCTTAGCTGGAACGTGAACGTGGTTCTTTGGGAGATATTAGCCTCCTTCTGACCCTTTGTGAATGCATGTTGCATGTGTAATGTTGTTTTAGGTCAAGATTTTGATGCTAAGAGCAGCGTTTTGAGTGGGAATTTGATCTCCAATTGATATGATCGTTGCGTATACGGCATTCAAAGTCACATGGGTAGTAAGATTGATTTAGAGTGGGTGCGAGGTTTCGTGCTTCTGCGCTGCGGTTATATAGTTTTAAGGCTACATATAGGTCGACCTAAGCCTATGGCGAGAGCGTTTGTGTGGCGTGGGTGCAAAAAACATTTACACAAAATGATGAAATGGTTGTTAAAACTGTCAGTTTTGAAGACTTTGATAAATCATATAAGGATCAGATTAAAAAACTTGAGCGTTGTCGGGCTGACCAAGTACTATATTCACTGTGTAAAATTAAGTCATTAAAAAGGTTGATAAATAGTAAGGCAAAGGTGTAAAGAGTTAATCAAAAATATAAATAAATAAAGTCCTGATCATTACACAATGTGTAAGGCTACAAATTAAACAGAAATTTTTTTCTAATACAAAAGCAGAAAACCTTTTTACCTTTGTAAAGCAGAAATGAAAGAAAATATTTAACCAAAGAATTACAGTATTTTTTCTTTCCCTGCCTTACTGGACATAATTTGACCACGTAATGTTACAATTATCATAACATTACATTTTTATTTCTAATAATACATTCTAAAATAAACTGTCGCTCATCATTCAAGAAACACAACAATTTTTAAACTGTTTAAATATTTCATTTTCAATAAAATTTATATAAATAAATACATATACTTGGCCATTTTAAGTAGTCTGTTTAAAAATATCACTGCAATAAAAATACGGTACAGTAAAGTAAATAAATGGCTGAATGAACAATCAACATTATGGCGACAAAGTAAACAAATTATTTCAATAATAATAATGTTAAATATACTATTTGATAGAGGTTATTATGTGAAAGTGAAAGGATATCTATTTCAGGACCTATTATTCAAGTTCAAACTGCAGTAATGGAAAAAACTGAATTCAATGCAATGAACAGTTGGCTTAACTGCTTAAAAAAAAACCCGATATCAAATTAGTGTTAGTGATATTCACAATGACAATAGCAAATTAACAAACTATTGTTGCCAGTTAAAGAATAGGCTATGAAAAATAAATAAAAAATAGAGAAGAAACCCGGGGGTTTTTTAACTACCATCAAAATTTTTAACAAAACATGATTATAAAAATTATTTAATAATATTTACTGTATTTCTTGAAATTTATATATTTTTTTAAATTCATAACCTGTTTATTAAACATACCAAATTTAATTCTAATAGCAGAATTTTACTAACTCTATGCTTTAGAAAGTCCTTAGTGTACTAGACACAATAGTAGCAATAAATTCTGGCTAAGACAATACCTAATTTAATGCTTTTACAACTGGAATAATAGGGAATACCAATCTGTACATTAAAGGATATAAAAGATATGATGAGTCAAAGTCACATTTAATATACAGGTTTTTTAAATAAGTTAAATGACTGGGTACAGTTTTGCTGCAAAGTGGAGGCACTAGTTAGTCTGTTAGTAAGAATCTATGACTCTCAAAGTTTATTTTAAAAAAGGTATCAATTAGCAAATATTAATGTCTAAGAATGTAACAAACACAAATAATAACAGTATAAAATTAACACAAATTTTTTTTTAAATATTTACAATAGTTACTTAAAAATATTGTTACAATAATTACAAACTTACAACCGACATAAAAAAATTTAACCAGAGTATTAATGCATATATCTTCATTGACTTAATATAAATCATAGCAGCACTTAATATAAAATATATTCATGCAAATCAGCCCATCTTGATTTGATCATCTGTATGAAACCATCATACAAGAAGTGCCAAACCAATTTTTAAAAAACTTTTTAATATCTTAACTAAAATGATAGCAAGCTTTAAACAAAATTTCAGGAAGTCCATCCCTTTTAATAAATAACAGTTATGGCATTTGTTTGCTCAGGATGTATAAAAAAAATCCAAGAATAAAAAATTATATAAAATTTGTGAAGTAAATAAATTTTTTTTGAAACCCTAAATGTACTGTATAAAAAAACACTGTTTTCAGGATTTACTCAGTTAACTTACACTCAACCAAAATATGTCAGCACACCAACATTAACCAGAAAAAAAAGCCAGTAAAGGATGCAAAGTTTTCCCTGCTGTCTTATATATTAAAAAATAAAAGATTTTTTTAATAGAAATAATGTAATAAAATTATTACTGTAAAATTATTAAGTAAAATTTACTGGGTCAAACAATATTTAGTACCATGAAGTTAATAATTTTATTAAATGAAATAAGATATTATTAAATAAAAGTTGAACGGGAAAGAGAGATTTGAGCCCAAAAAATAATATCAAAATGTTCAGTAAAATTATTTGGGTCCAATTTTAACACTTTCATCAAATGATATTTTAATTTAAATCTATGTAAAATAAAAGCTACAATTGGGGGAAAAAATGAAATTCTTAGTAAAAAATTTTCCATCTCACTTGACCTCTTTTACAACCAAGATTAACATTGTACTTAAAGAGTATAATTTATAAAAAAAAAATTTTCAACCCATTTGACTTCCTTGCTCAATAACTAACTCATACAACATTTTTAACAACAGCCACAATTTGAAAAACAAATAAGAATTATTAATTATAAAAAATTAAAAACCTTTTGAGAATTCTTATGTCCAGTCTCCCAGGATTTCCTTTTTTAAAAAAATCTGATGTGGGCACTACAAGACTTCCTTGCACGCCTATTAAACTACATATACATGTTTTTTGCTGCACTTCATTTAAACTTATTTCAATTGAAAGTGAGAAAATGATAAACATGAAGAGGAAGAAAATGTTAAGACCGAGAAAAGAATAAAAAGATTAAGAATGATGAATATAAAGAGAGAGAAAATTTGAAAACTGGAGAACATGTATGCAAATTAGGATCAGAAGAATTATATCAAACCAAAGAGCGATTAAATGACTGACAACAAAAGACAAATAAACAAAATTATAATAAACTGCAACTTAAGGAAAATATTGTCCAACAATATCGATGGAGTAATGAACTAAAAGATAAGAAGTTTTTGCAATTTATTAAAGATTGGGCACGTATGCCTCAGTGTATATGTTGTTCTTGTGAGGTTCAGCCACTCTGTAGTTAACTTTAATGCAGATAAAATTAAACAAAAATTGCAGAATAATTAAATAAAATTGAACAGAAGTTAAACTAGAAAATCCAAAAATAATACGATTATAAAATATAATTTTCAATTAATATTAAATAATCAGATTTTTCATCAAATCTATTATATATACAAATATGTATTAATGCCTATTAAATTACATATACACATTTTTAAAAATACATAAAATTTTATTCCAATAACTTCTGATTTTTTTCACATTTGTAAATATATTCTTTTATCATTATTATTATCAAATTATTATTTATCGTACAACCACAGGTTAATAATTATTAATAAATCAATATAAATTAGAAAAAATTGTAAAATAGTAAATTAAAAAAATAATTAAAATAAAGAAAAGAAAAGGAGATGAAATCTGATTCCAAGCAATGTGACTTCTTCCCTTGTATGATCCAAATATTTCATTAATTAAAATTTTATTTGCCATAACTCTGGAACCAATAAAAATAAGTACCATTTAGGATATATCATTGAAAAGCTAAACATAAAAAAGGAATAGATTAAAAGATAAACATTTTTAATAGAAACATTCTTCTTAGTGATTTTTCTCGCTGGGGTTGAATTTTAGCATGAGATATCAGAGAAACAAACTTTTAAGATAAAAATAAAGCAGTTCTTTTAGAATTTTTTTTTGTGATTTTTGTTCATATGTTATCCATATAATAAGGACAGAACTTGCTGGGATATGATCTGGAACCTTTTTTGAATGCTGGGTAATTTTTTAGTTCAGACCACAGAATAAACTAAGAATTGGTACTTAATCACGAAGAAATTAATAATAGGGGATTTGTATCCCAGTCAAGTATTGTATTTTTCATACACTACAAAATTAATTTTTCATTTAGTAATTATAAGTAGTAAGCCTAATTGATACATGCACCATGTAAATAAATAAATACAGAAGCCTACCTATTATCCAGCAGCAACTAAATTTTAGGCTGCTAGTTAACATAAAAATTGAAAACGCGTCATCAATGTTTTCATTGTATTAATTTATGTCTTATTCCAAAATTTATTACCTTAGAAAAGACTACAATGGTATTTGCCTCAAGTTTGGCAATCGATTTAACAACATTTTTGATGTTTCAATCATTCTTAATAGTTAATTTAAAGATCTGTTAATTGAAATCTAATGACAGAAACACAAAGCAACAGTAGGAACTGCTATAGATATCGAATGATGTTTACAAATCAAGTAACAAAATATATATATATATGTATGTACGTCTGTCTGTGTCTGTGTGTGCGCGCGCGCGCGTGTGTGTGTGTGTGTTTTAATAAATTCCAGCATTAATTTCTAAATACTGATTAAAATAACAAAAAAGGAAATCGCTAATCATTACAAGTTACATTCATTTTTACATCATCTTAATAATTTATAGATAAAAAAATTATTATAAAATTTAATTATTTTATTTCTTACTAAAAAGTAATTATGGCACTTGGTTTAATATAATTACATTTATAATTAAATAAACGAATGAAGGAAATGATTTCTTAAGTTATGATAAGAATATTGTTTCTTTTTAATTCTAACTCTTGATAACAATTAAGAATAATACATAATTATATTTAAAAACTATTAAATGACAAATTTTATTACCATACAAAGAATGACAAATTATTACATCAACATGATAATATCACAAATGCCAAAAAAACAATACTGTAGTTGGAGTATGGATAGTTACAAATACTAAAAAACACAAGTTTTTACAATTAACAATTTACAATTTAACATTGCAACTGGTATTCATTCCCAATTATTTAAGGTTATTCTCAAACTCCGTTATAATTAAAAAAAGTTTTATTTGATGTTCTTTCATTACTATAACATATTCTACCAGACTGTGATCTGAGACACAAGAGCTCTAAGAAACATTCACTCAAGCTTTTGAATGATGTTTTTATTTGTTAGCAGTTCTACAGCTAAAGAATAGCAGAATATGAAATAGCATCAAACAATTGAAATTAAAAATGTTATGAGGTAACTAATACCAACTGAGTATTTTTTTTAAGACGGTTTAGGCAATACAAAAGTAGATTCCATACATAAGCTTTAAGCTGACAGTTTTGTTATAATTTTCAAGCAATTTTTATAATAATTACAAAAAAAAAATTCAGTACAGCAGATGTAATAAGATTTACAAACTATTTTTTGTATTTTTTTAACTTTTTTTGTTTTTTTTTTAAATAAATCTTTTCAAGCAATAACAATTCTTCAGTAAACAGTCTATGAGAAGTTGAAAATATGTTATTTACACTTTATGAAAATTGCTGGATACAAAGTATAGGTTTTTTCTAAATAAACAATGTTAGCATAGTTACTTTTTACACACATTATCCTAATATAGGGAAAAATATTATTTTCCGGTAACATAATTAATACATACTTAATAAATTAATGAAGTTACATATTTATTTAAGAAACTATCTTTTTACAATCAGAAATAGATTTACAGAGAATAATCATAAAATTAATATGAATGGTTCTCGCAGAAAACATGAACAATTGGCAACGTAGTAATCATCTATATGTTATAATAATAAAAGAACATCAAACAAAACTTTTTTTTAATTATAACAAATTTTGAGAATACCTTAAATAATTGGGAATGAATACTAGTTGCAATGTTAAATTGTAAAAACTTCTGTGTTTTTTAATATTCGTAACTATCCATATTCCAAGTACAATAATATTATTATTTTGGCCTTTGTGATAATATCAATCATAATAATATCACAATATTGATAATAATCAATTATTAATTGATAATAATCTATTATTGATTGATTATAATTATATTACTATAATTATTGATTGATAATAATCTATCATTCATAGTATGGCAATAAAATTAGTCATCTAATAGTTTAATTACTTCATGACATCATTATTACCTACATAATTTGATTGCTAGTTCAGCTAGCTCACCTTCAAGTAATGCAAAAAATACCATGGACATCTGAATGAACTATGAGCTTGATGACGGAGTAACTGAGGATAAACTCCTTAATAGATTAAATTTGCTTTATTCTTAAGCAATTACTATTACAGTAGAAATTTAAAACATATACAGTACAGTTGCTAAGAAAAAAAAAACAGACACATGACTGTCTGGATATAGATCAGTCCTTAAAGAGCACTCTCTCTTTATCTGTTTAGCCTCCAGAACAACTGTAAGATATTACTTCAGAGGATGAATGAGGATGATGTGTATGGAATGTGAATGAAGTGTAGTCTTGTACAATCTCAGGTCGACCACTCCTGAGAAGTGTGGTTAATTGAAACCCAAC
>JAAAKQ030481232.1:0-11389 GCA_010016005.3 Zanna intricata
AAAAATATTTTTTGCCCACTACAAGATGGATAGTTATCATATACCAAATATCATCAAAATCAAAAAATAGTAATGCAATAAAATTTTTGAAAATTTATTGAATTAAAATGGAATACCCCTAGTATCTTAATTCGATCATGCAACATTTTGAGTGAAAAACTACATGCATCGAGTTGCAGCAAAGTTTCTTGTTTAATGACTGAACACCAGAAAGAACATGAAGTGGATGTTTGTTGGCAACTTATTGAAAAATCCAATGAGAATGAAAGAATATGCAAAGGAACATAACGAGAGATAAAACCTGGGTATATAGCTACAACATTAAGATAAAGTTCAATCATAAAAAAATCACCAGTAACACTTAAACATGTTGCACACAGATTATAACATGAAAACTAAATGAGATATCAACAATCCAAGAACATGTGGTTACAGAGGAGGTTAAGCAGAATATAATGCTGCCACATCACTAAATATCCACACTGATGCGTAATTAAAAATCTTCGCTTATTTTATGAACAGTCTTCATAGAGTCAACTGAGAAAAAATAGAAAAATAAGATTCTTTATAATAGATGTAATCTTTCAAGATTTCTTAACTTTTAAATAAATTGAAACAATAATATAAAAAGAAATAAGTCTTAGTGTGGTATATAAACTCTATCTTTTTCTATCAGGTGACTTGCAAAACAAATATCTTTTAAGAATATCTCTCACTTTTATACAATAGTACGTAATTTTTAAATACTTAAACTGTAGCTTTCCTAATTTACTATAAAATTAAATGTATTATGTATACTTTAAATTTTACTTAAAACAATTGAAAAAATAGAAATTTGATTTTAAGTACTAGAACTTTACAATCATTATAAAGGATTTACTTACCAATTCATTGTTAATATTTCTAATATCAGTAGCTAAGGAATCTTCTGTACCAGAAGCAAGATTACCAAAGACCCAATCCATTGCCTACAAAAACAAATATATAAATAAATTAAAAAAACTACGAAAAATAATTATTTCCAAAATATGTTCAATAATACTTATAATACAAATATTAACATGTACAAAAAGCTTTTTTCAAATCATAGTTGAAAAAAATTAAAATACTTTTGTTATTTTATGATAAATATGAGATAAAATAAAAATTATATATAAGAGGAAAATAAAATATTCATTTAAGATAATAAATAAATTGCAGATTATTTAGTTAAAAAAAAAATTTACAAAGAAATCATAAATTATCAGTTAATTTTTTTTTAACTATGTGGGAAAATACAAAACAACCAAAGTAAAATGTTAGTGATATTATTTAACATCAATCTGTTTAAATTATTTAAACAGAAATTTTTAGTTAATTTACATTTAAATACATTTTTTTCCAACATAAATTTTTTTCTTCTTAAGAAACCACCTACACCACAAAATAGGAAAGGTGGGTTTCTTTTCTATAGAAAATGGTATAAAAATGGTAAAGAAAATGGTTTTACATATGTAAAAAGACAATATTTCCATATTTGCAGAGATTTTAATATAAATTTGAAATCAGTCTTCATAACTGTATAAACCTCAATAATGTCACTTATCACTGACTGATATTAAGTTTAATCTTTTTTTTTCTTAAATTTATAAAATCTGTAGCTGCAATGTAAAAACTTTTAAAAACACCAAAGAACATCTAACTTCTGACTACAAAACTGGAAAAATAAAATAAACTTAATTAATCCTCAAAATGTTAAGTTTTCAATTTGTAAACAAAATTCCTTAACTGTAAATTTAAATGAAGACTTACTTCAAAAAATGAAGCAAGGAACATCCGGTTAAATGAGCTGGGTAAATAGTGTAAGAACAAAAGAGAATGAGTAAAATTTTCAATACATATAGATGTAATTAATTCCTGTGAAGGAAATTATTATTTTTAACTAAGAAGACATTCTATAATACAATTTTTAAATCAGTCTGGACTACAAGCAACAGCAACCATGTAATTTTATAATGGTTTTAAAACAAGTCGTGAAAAATAAATTGCTGCAGCGCTGGTATGCAAGGAACAGTAGTAATATCCATCAACATATCTCTGTGCTTATCATATGATAAGACAGAAAAGATGAAAATTATAACATAATTTGCTTAGACTTGACAAACATTGGTCCTAGTCTATTATAACATAGTAATATAAACCATAATATGGTATATTACTGTTTTATATTTTTATGATGTTAACTAAACTTTGTTTACATTAAAATATCAATAATTAAACAGAATTTAAATTGTTAATAAGAAATGTATTACTTATTATTTTTATTTACATAAAATGTGGATTTGCTGACTCTAATTTAAACTTAAAGCAGAGAGAAATCTATCAAGGGATTATTTCACTTATGTACCCAACCACCAAAGAACACCAGTGTGCACAATCTACTATTCATATCCATGTAAAAATAACTGCCTTTAATAGGATTTGAACCTTAGAACTTTCAGTTTCGAAATCAGCTGATATAGCAAGTTCACCACTAGACCAACCCGGTTGGTTACTGATGAAACACCTGGTGAGAACTTATTCTATAGACAACCTTAAATGCCTGCTATTTTTACAACATGAAAAATATATTTAAACAAATTAAAACTGTCAAATTTGATTAGTCACCCATTATTTTATTTTATTAAATACTATAAAACAATGTACCCTTTATTTCCATACCTTGTTTTCTTTTTTTTGGTTCAATTTGTTTTTTTTATGTTGACAATTTTAATTTTTAATTGTTATAATTGCATTTATTATTTATACTTATTTTTAATAAATTCTCAAAAACATACTGAGTTCATCATTTAAGGAAGAAAAACAATCTACAATAATTAATTTGATATGATTAAAATTACTGGTAAATATCCTCATTTGACATGTTTTCTGCATTTCAGAATGATAGTTGCAGAGGCATTTTTGGTTAAATAACAATCTAATGATAATACTATTTACATTTTAGTTCAGAACTCAATAATTACTATTTCAAATGCACTTTGTTATTTGAAACACACATATTTTTTTTATTTTACTGATTAACATATAAAGTTTTTATATTCATGTAACACGATTCAGATGACATCAGAAAGAAGAACAAAGATGTAATAAATTATTATATTAATGAATAACAATTACTTAAAATATTTTCATAATAACCATGAGAAAGTACTCGGCATTAAAAAAAAAAATCATTGCAGTGCATCAAGAATAAAATTAGATTAAATATGTAAATCTAATATGACAAAAATAATTAAAAAAAGATATGTTACCAATGAAAAAGCACATTTAATAAATAAAAATTTATTGTACTATTTCTACTGTACTAATCAAATATGTAAGAAAGCAATATTAAGCCACAATTATAAAAATAGGTAAAGTTTACTGAAAGAAAGAGAGTACTGAAGAAGAGATTTACATGCTTTGTGTGTAATATTACTAAATAGATCAAAATAATTGACAAACAGAGAGAAATAAAGGATGAAATCAGATACTTTTGAAATATTGTAAAGAATGAAGAAAATGAAATAAGACAAAAAAAAATCAGAGATAAGGAGAGGCTGAGGAGAAAAGAATAAAAGATTTGATGAAAAATATGAAGATGTAAACATCTTGGTAGTACATTGCTTTTATATAGATGATCTTCACCAAAGGACTACGGGGGAAAAACAAAAAAAAAAAATGAGAGAAAGATGAAGTATTTGTATACCATCATTCAAAAGGGAAGAAGTTATAAAGAAATTAAGGAAGATGCTCTGACCCAGAAAAATATAGGACATCCAGTAAAATCTTCAAAAAATTCAACAAGGAAAAAGTAACCAGTCAAAAAAATTTTCATTAATTAAATAATATGAGATTAAGTTAAAATACTAAAATACTTAGTATTAAATTTTTTAAGGTCCTTAATATTCAATATATAAATACAAACCTGTTTCTCTGGAATTCCATGTTCTTTTACTAAATTCAGAACGAAATTTTTTCCAAATCCTATAGCTGGTCATACGAATTTTCCATCCAAATTTTGAAGGAAAAGTCAATGAACAGAAGTATTAAAAATAAAAAACTTCCATACAAGTCTGATAGAAATTCTAATTGAAATACATTGTTTTAGAGTGCTTTAATACA
Source organism: Zanna intricata (assembly GCA_010016005.3). NCBI lineage: Eukaryota > Metazoa > Arthropoda > Insecta > Hemiptera > Fulgoridae > Zanna > Zanna intricata. Next base: position 4,144 of record JAAAKQ030481232.1, read on the forward strand.
TTTTTAGGAAGAGTTAACCGATTAATGTAGTACTCTATAGATGTATTGTTATAATACACGGTGCAAGATTAATAATTGGGAAAGTGTAAAGATTGTTTGGCTAAGAAATGCAGTTACAATTAATTATAAAATAGGGCTGTTGTTGTTACACACTCGATTATTGTAATCTTACTGTTATGAGGGTTTTACCTTCGAATAATTAATCAAGTTAAAAATTTAATACTGTAACCATAAATAACCTCTAAGGTAAAAAAGAAACCACCACTTTTATTGATCTGGATCAAATATATCCATCAAGTCCAAATTATCATATTTATAAATAAATATATATATATATTACTATTATTTTAAGATATATTGAATTCCTACTTTCTAATATTTATGCTGATAAATGATTAAAGATAAATGAATATGCATAAACAATATTTTATTTAATTTTACTATGTTGATAAATGTTTATTGTGCAGCTTAAATATATAAATATAAGTATAAATAAGATTTTAGGATGTGGATATGAAAAAGTACAGAGGCTTAAAGTAATTTCTACAACTGACATTGAACAGGGAAGATAAGGAAGCCCTTATCTTCCCTGAAAAGAATGATGTTAAGAAAGATGCTGGAGTGAAGAAAAAAACCATTAACATGACTTTAATAACAAATAATTGTGAATATACATTAGATGGCAAAAATACAGTTCAAAAAAGAATACTGGGATTTTAATTTGTAATAATATATCTTGAATGCGGTGTAGAGCCTTAATATTTAAGGCTAGAATAAAGTAGAAAAAAGGACAGTTTTGATTGTATGAATTGATTTCCAATCTTTCTGCTTGATAATGCCACTAGTAAAGATGGTTACACCTGAACAAAAACCCTTCTTTTTTGACATTTTCGAAATGTGAATCTTAGTTAAGTTCAATGTATGTACTGTAAAAATTTCTACTGTGATTCTCTAAGTGACAATACCGATGACATAACTGGATTGAAACAACCAGAAACTCCAAAGGGAAAACATAAGGGTGTCTGAAGAAAATGTTTAACATATCAAGGAATCTTTCCTGTATGGTGTAAAAAATTTGTCAGGAAGACCAGCTATGAACTAGCAATGTTGGTGATAACAATGTGTAATGTTTTAAAGAAATACTTACACATGCATTATACCATTTACAGCTATTATAGTCTTTAAAGCTTATTACAATGTGCGTGTCATCCCCAGAATCACAATGTTGCATGAAATTGACAACTTTCTTGATCATATTGTATTTTATGATGAATCAAGATTTCATCTTAGTGTAAAAGTCAACACATAATATCTGTACCTGAATGTCAGAAATCCCATGAACTCTTACAGTGTAAAAGCAACTTGTTTTCTATGTAATATCAACAAGATGGTACACCACCTCACTGGCATTAACTCAAAATGGTATCAGTTGAATCATATTTCCGTCAACTGCTGGATCAGTCGGCATGTACTCAATGACACAGCAACCAAAGGTGATTTTCTCATTTGGGGATTTTAAAAAAATGGATCCTGTATATGTGCCTCACCTCTGATCTATCTTATTCGAGGATTGAAGCATCCATTGTTCTCATAATTCAGTCAGGCATACACGACAAACTCTCTTATTGGTTGGATATGGGCTAAGGTGTGAAAAATTCTAAAAATTATTACTCTTCCATTTTGTGTGATTCATTACTGTATATTAAAGTTGAAAGATATTGAATATCTTTAAAACCCTGATATACTTTGTGTACAATACTACAAAAAGCAAACAAGTAATATAAAACTTAATTTAAATTGGAAAAAAGATTATAATTTCATAAATATTTTATAATCATAATGTAAAACAACTTGGAAATAATTAGACTAAAATTTCCCATATTAAGTAATATTATTCCAATGTCCAAATACATTTAAACTTAATTAAACATTAATACATTTTTACTTAAATTATTGTAGGAAGTACAATTGTAATTAATATAACATTTAAATGGAAAAAATTATGAGAAAATAATCCAATATAAATAATAACTTGAACTGTACTAAAAATAAATGTTCAAACATCAATCCTATGCTACTGTATGCTACTTCCTTCATATCGAATGAATATATTATTATAGTTTATTAACAATGATTTTAATACCAATCATTTTTACTTATTTTGGTATATTGCATTAATGAAAAGTACAAAAAAAAAATACAATTATAATATTTCAGTCACAAAGAACTAAATTGATAGAAATATTATTAATAAATAAACTTTTGAGATAAACTGAAACTTCAACAAAAAAAAAAAATTAACAATGTGATGGAAATTATATAACTGGGTGCTAAAAACAAATACTTCCAATAAATCTTAAGTTATTTTTAGATAAAGAAAGTATAGAAGGAAAGTACTTTACAATGCGGAAAGTAAATTAAATAAAATTAAGTGAAGAACAAAATCAATCTTAAAATTATTTATGAATTTTTATTTTACATTTAAAAGAATTAATACCTTTCCAAATTTTTGTACTTTTATTTTATAACAAAAAAATATTATTAATCTCACACTTTACAGTTATCAAAAAAAAAAAAAAAAAAAAAAACCACGAAGTCTACTTCATGTTTCCAAAATTAAAAATAACACTTACTTATTTTGATAATCAAGGCATAGCCTCATTCCCTCATTTAGTTGCTACAATATTTTTTTTTAACAATATTTTCTTAAAATAGCAATTCATGAAAAAAATTATTTAACAAAGATTTCCGATTTTCTAATATTTTCTCAACAACGGTTGTTAATGCCTTTATAAATCAAAAGTACTAAAATAGTAAAAATTATAATATAGAAGTAAAAACCAGAACATTTACCACCAGTGAAAATATAATCCTTCAACTTTTACCCTTAAGAAATTCAAAAATTTAATTCTGTCAAGATCATGTAAAATTTACTAGCTCTTGACTCCTTTTTCTTATGTTAGTTGAAATGCTAAAGAAGAGGTAAAGTTGATAACAAATAGTTACAATCTGTAAAACTTTAATAACTAATAATATTTATATATTAGTAACATGTATTGTATTGTAGGAAAATAATTCTAGACGTAGAAATTACTGTATTACATAACAGGTAATTCATGTGATCAAACACGTAAAATTAATCACATATGCACGTAACAGTTTTTATGACAGTAATTTATTAATTTCAATTTTTCTAACAACTGAGCCACCATTTTATAATTTTTTTTTTTTTTTTATATTTACACAGGTAAATAATTACACAGATTACAATTTTCTTTTTAATTTGTACTTCAAGGGTCTTAATTTTTTTCTAATTGATCTGAAGTTTAACCAATTTATACAAATCAAATTGACACAGAGACATAAAAGTGTCTCAATGAGTTCATTTCCTAATGTATAATGAATAAAATCTGGGTCCTTCAGACCTTTAGAACAACTTATTTAATTCTTATAGATTGTTTAATTTGATGTGGAGTGAGAATTTTTTTCTATGAGCTTTCTATCCAAGGAATCTTGTTTCCTAACCACTGAGAGTACGCAAAGTATCTAAAACCTGAGGCTAAGATGCTTATCAAATAAACCTGGGTCTAGTACACACACCAATTATAATCTTTTAAAACTTCTAATATTGAGTAGTCACCCAGAAATCGATTTCCTAAGGTGGCCAAATATGTTCTAAGAATACACTATCAGTAAATATGCTAACAAAAAAAAATAAATAAAAATTAAATTCACAACAATTAAAAAAATCAAAGTAAGAACTGTAATAAATAATCAACAATTATTATACACCATAAATAAAAATAACAGTTCTAATGTGACAACATATTTACACAAAATTCTGAACAGCTAAAGCTAACAAAAAGAAAGAGTTAAATAAAAGATTCACAAAATTATATAACACAAAAAATGAAAAGAGAAATATTTACAAGTAGTTTGTTAAATGTTCATACAATAAAGTTAGACTATAATTAGAATAAAACAAATGTATTAGTTTGCAGCATAAAGCAGCTAACTGAAAACAAATACGTTCATGCAGAGCAGTAAACAAAACCTTATAAGCTTTGTTAAAATAATTAAGAATTAAAAGGTTAATAATGTTGTTTCTAGTTTTGTTTGAATATGGGTAATTAATTTATACTCACCTTCATTTCATTTAAAAAATAAAGTACATTCAATTTTGTTTTTAACTTTTCATAATTTTATTGGAACAATGTAGTAAAAGAAAAAATTATGTTAATTATCACAAAAGAATATTTTAAGAACTTAACAACTTATTAACCAGAAAAATGGAGTTTTATATTCTATTTAAATTTACTCTTTCTTTGTTATTCTTGAGAAATCCAATTTTTTTATAAAAAATAGTTCATCTATTCATCTGTGTTTGTGGTAGCACAAGTTCAATATTCAATAACCTTATTAATAATTATATTAAAAAATTGGCATTATTATAAAAATAATATCTGTAACTTTTACTTTCTTGACAAATATATATAGAATAGGTATATTAAAGGGAGATACTATATACTAAGGGATAGTTAATATTAAAGTATAATGATTATGTCAAAAATGGGGTATCAGGTTTTTAGTAAATCTTTACATTTTAGGGTCCAACTAGTTCATTAAGACCATTCGTTCTCAAAGTGGGCAATAACCCTTGTGGGTGCTGGAGACTTTAAGGAGAGGCAGTAGAAGGTCCACAGAAAATTCGGGGTGTTCAAGCAATCTAGGGAGGCAATGGCTGATAGGGAAAAATTATGTTTTCCTGATATTTCAAATTAAAATGTAAGTTTTAACTCAGAAATAGGATATGCCATGTTTAAAAATTGATGTTTTTAAGAATGCATCTTAAAAACAGCAACTGTAACTATTATTTTTAACAGATGATAAGTTTAAACATTTTGGGGGCATTAAGAGAAAATTTTTTATTCTTACTGTGGGTGGAGGGGGGGGGGGACGAAAAAGTCTGAGAATCGATGAACTAGAAATAAAAAACCTAATATGTATATGCATATCTGTGTGTCACACTGCTTTTGGCCTTATATCTCAGAACTGACCAAACCTATTTTTTCAAATATTTCTATATATGGATCAAATATTATTAAGTTTATAATTAATTTCAAATTTGTTCAGGTGGTGAAGTAAACTGTGAAAAAAAAAATCCGATTTTGACCTTCTTCCAAGATATTTTAGAAAAAACTTTATTAAAGCCAATTTTTTAGACGATGCTTATATATAAATAGTGCTAATTCGTTATTGTTTTTTTGTTTTTGAAAAAACAACCCTTTATCTTTTAAAATTGAAATGTTTTTGTTCTTTTGCTCTATCTCCCTTCATTTTAAATATTTTTCAAAATTGTTTAAAGTTGTAAACTTCATAGATGGAACTATCAAAAATTTTTTTAAAATAGAGTTTAATGAGAGACCCTCTTCTTGATGTAAAAAAGTTTTTTAAGATTTTTACTTAAGCAAATTTTTTAAGCTTAACCTTACATATGAATATTTATACAAATTTTTTAAAATTTATTCCCCACCTCTAAAAAATATATATATTCTGTTTTTTTTTGGCTTTAAATTGCCAGCTTTTCCAAGTATATATAAATTATACTTGAGAACAATTTTTGCTGTAGTTAATTTTTTAACATTTTTTAATTTGTTAAAATTAAAAAAATCTCCAATTAAAAAGAAGTCTTACTTTGGCTCTCAATAAACAGGAATTATATTTCTTCATCAAATATGTTTTAAACAACATTATTACAGTATGTCAATAATTTCAAATAATGATGATAATACAAGGTGGTTACGAAGGAGAAAATAATTTGAATTTAACTTTCTTGGCTTTCTATTAATATTCTTACCATTTTTTTTGTTTTGTTTTTTTTAATACTAAAAAACGTTTCCAATAGTTTCATATGTTTTTGAAAAATTAAAGTGGACTAAGGGGAGTTTAGAAAACAGAATAATTTTATAATTAAGTACTTTTAATAGAAAAAGTTTACTACATCATAATATAAGTATTAAAAAGAGTAAAAAAATCATTATTATTGAAATTAAAATATTTTTATTTTATATTTTAAGTTTCCTTAATATCATCTTCCACAACTCAATGAAACCATGACTGCAATTTCCATTTTAATAAGAAATTAAATAATTTAAAAAAATAAATAAATAAATTATTCAAAGTAGAATATTTAATCTAAAAAAATTAATATTAAATTTAATGTCGTCTTCCACAAATTCACTGAAGTCATCTTCAGTTGCAACTTCATTGTCTATTAAATTGCCTACAACATGTATACCTATTAATTCTTTATAAAATAGCTACCTGATATTTTTTCACAATACCCCAGTTTTTTCCAGAAGAAACTATATCTTTCAGTATGACCAGAATAAAAGACTTCTCAGCAGTTATATTGCAAAGTCTCATTAAAAAAAAAAGAAGTTCTTCCTATTTCACAAATTCTTTTACTTGCTCCAGGTCTTTACATACACTTTGCACCCCTCGCACAATTAATTTTGTTGTGAGTCTCTTTATCATATGGCCATAAAGTTTTTTTGAAAAACTATTTTAAATATGATGTTATATTTATATTCAATTTAGAGGGTTCAACCGCAGTAATGAGAAACTGAATATGTAGGGAATTTTATTCATGAATGATAGCTGGAAATAGGAAGTTTTGAAAGGAATACTATATTCAAAGGTTTTTAGTGAATTCTGCAAAAAAGTATGAATGAAAGCAGATTCCTTCAATAATTTACTATTCGAATAGATATCAGGTTTTATTTAGTCGTCATTGGGTTTTACAAATACGGACTCAAGAACAACACTAGCATTGTATTTCACACTTACATGGAATAACAAAAGTAATTGTTCTTAACATTCAGCAGAGGTTTCTGAACATAGCAATGGAAATTCTTATATTTACTATCACTTTTTCATTATTTAAAGTGAAATTATGTATATGCTGTAATAATGTTGTTCCTGTGTTTACAAAGTCTAAATAACAATCTTTTTAAATGCTCAGTATAATGTGACCAACCAACACATTTTTAATTTTTTATAAAATTAAAATTTTATTAATTATAAATCTTTTTTTATAAAAAGATAAAGAGTACAATTTTGCTACCTAGCATACTTAAAAATAATTTTTTTAATATATATCCTATTAATGAAGGCACAGAACACTGAAATTACATTAAAAAAAGGATACTTTTCATGCATAATTTGTTATAATTTGAAATTCCTA